>VZTO01022225.1:1984-29016 GCA_013400615.1 Syrrhaptes paradoxus
TTGAAACATCTTGGTATTGGTATTGCCTTTACAGATATTTCTGTGCTTGTTCTGAAGTAGCACATGAAGTAGCCTTACAATAGCTTTCACTTCCACTATTAAAATGAACAAAAGTGCTAAAATAAGAGGTATCTTACGACACTCTAGGCACATGTTCTTTGTTGGTATTTTAAATTAGGGTGTTCTCCAGTCAGTTCCACTTATTGCAAACTTATACCAGAATGCATTGAACCTGTTTCTTTTCATCTGAAGCTAAACTGGAAGATGTGTTGGAGGTGTGAATCAAGTTAATACATTCCAGCCACAGACATTCACTCCATACAAATCATATGAGAGTTAGTCTGAAGTAATCCCCCGGACACGGAACATAGGTAGTTTTATGTCAGGTCTTTGTCACCAACTATCTCATTCTGCAGATTACTACGTAACATACTGGGCCATGCTATTTGCTAATGCAGATGCTGCCTAAAATACACCTGCACTAGTGCATTTTTTGGTTTAAGTATTCTGAAATATAATTATACCAGTAACAGTTCTACTGTCATGTTAGGTTTGAATACATGTGTAAAACCCCAAGCAGGAAAATTAAGCAAAATTAAAAGGTTCCAAAGATACATAAGAAATATCAGTATCACATGTTTAAACAGTGCAGTATTGAGAGTTCATCAATGATGTACTAGATCTATTAATAATAGATACATAAAGAACAGAAGAGGAAAGAGCTGCCTTTGTGTGAAAATAACTTTTCAAAGCAGTCTATGTGAGATTTTTGAAGAAATATGGGTGAATTAGGAAATTAAAGCTTGAAATTAAAAAGAGATTAAACTGACAATAAAAATACATTATGCACTGTCTGATCAGAAGGAGCAGCATGACAGGATGATAATAGAAATCAAAAGAGGAAACTCTAACCTCCACTCCCAGGCGCAGCTATTTAGAGGGAGTGGTAAACATGCACCACTTGGGATGATGGATGACTCTGTTTTCCTGTTCCTAATAATGCCCTTGAGTGGGCTAAAAGTTGCTCTGAGAACATGCAAAATTGAGTGCACTGTCTCATTTTCATGGGAAGGACATAGTTTGCTCAAGTTTTTGATGTTGCCACCATTATTATGATGATCAGTGTGACAGCATGACTGTGTGAGTCCTGACAGGAAAGAAAGACTCCTTGCAGTGCTCAAATGCATAAGCATACATATGCACATACGTGCTTTGTTCTATAGTACTTATAATCTAAAAAGGATGACTTTCTTCTGATTTCTTCTTTAAGGCCAAGGAAATACTAGAAGCCTTGATCAAATCTGAAGGTAGCGTAAAATGTGAATACAATCCATGGAAATGTTTAATAATCAGCCTGAGCAATGGGCCACAAAAGGGGTGGTCTAAATGGTAACTTGGCCCTCAGAGGTTTTATGAAACTACTTAAGTAAAGTAGGAATAGTTTTATTTTTGTGGAACCTGCACACCTAGGTCACTAATCTAAACTTCAATCATCTAAAATTTGGCCTCTAGTTTTAGTGTACTCATTTTGGCTGCTCATCTAAGGTCAATGAAGAAAGCAATGAGTGGCACCTCTAAAAGTCTGCTTATCCCACTTCTCTGAACTACTGAGATGTTTAGGGTGTCACCACTTTTGAGAGTCCCTATTTCTCTCCATAACTATAAAGTGGCTTAGAAAACTGTGTATGCTAAATAAGTTTTTGTTTAGAAGGCTGAATTTATCTGAACAGAAAAATCAAGAAAAAGAGTTCAGAATCTCCAGAAAGCAAATCATTTCTCCCTCAAACTGACATAAAACAGGTAGATGATGGGTTAATTTTAGGCTACACACCTATCTTCTTAGAAAGCAGTGGCAGGATCCACATGACTGCCTCTTGACTGCCTCTTGACAGCTGACATTGGCACCTGAGTTAGTCTCTGTAGACTTTTCTTCTAGCCAATGAAGAAAAGAAGGTGCTTCTGAGGGGGAGTTCATTTATTTCTAAAAAAGTTACCTAAAATATTTCAGCTATATTGTGCCCTAGAACATCGTTTTCCCTTGATGTAAGGAGCCTAGGGACAGTACTTCATGTGCAGGAGTTTGTGTTGTGGTTTCATGTTAAGTGATATAAGTCAGCTTCTGAATATTCAGTCCTTATCACCTAAATACAAATAAATGGGTTAATACAGTGAATACAGTGTTATCAAGACCAATAAATATCTGTTCATGCCTTCTTTGTTCACACTGGATGTATGTAGGCAATTAATTTCAATGGGCCACTTGTATAGCAAGAAGTTATTCACCAGTAATAAGAACAAGAGGACTGGAAGCAAACTTTACATGGCATTGCAACAGGCTAGTCTTTCTGGCATGAAAGAGTAGAGAAATACTAAAAATGGTGCCACTCATCCTGTTATTAACGTTGCTTCATGGCCACTGCTCTTTGGACCACATGATAGTATTACAGACAAATCACTGTAGTCCTCAGCAATCAAGTCAAGAACAAAATCTGATGCTTTACTAAAGCTTACACTATTGTGTAAAGACAAATAAATGCATTTTTTAAATGGGGAAGCTATTTCTCTGTCTTGCCTGCCAAAGCTTCTTAGAACCGCTATTCTAAGTAGGATATAGCTAATAGTAGAAAGCTAATCGAAATACTAGTTTTTAACGGTGGAAAAATGCCCAAATTGTACTAGCATTTGAGAAGAGTAATTTGAGAAAAAATTTCTTTCAAGGGAAAGAAATATGGCTAAAAGCAGGGTAGAAGTAAATAAATAAGTGCAAGAAAAAAATGAAATCTTTTATTTTTTTCTTTAGAGAATTTGTTGATGACTCTTCTCCCTCTCTGAAAGCTCCTGTTTCTCTTTGCTTTTGTAATCTGCCTGAGTAATGGCACGGTGTTTTTTAGTGGAACATATGGTGACTACCTGACCCTGTATATGCAATCAGGCAGAATCTAGGCAGAAAACCAGTCAACCCTGCACACTGAAATGTTTCTGAAAATGATCACTTGATGTGACCATTTTTCTTCTGGGTCTCTTTCGCTGCTGTCAACAATCAACTTAGCAAAATGACCAAGGGTATATTTCTCTCTGGGGATATATATCTGCCCTGTTGCTGGATATCTGCTATACAATATGTCCTAGGGCATGAAAGGATGTCAAACCAGCCAAGGACTACAATGTGTGTGCATTATAGAAACACTGCCATTCCTTAACCCTTCCACGGCCCACTGAGGTATAGCAAGGAGTAAGACCTTGTCCTTAATAAAATTGTCATAATAACAAAAAATAAATAAAAGGAGTGCGGAAGACTTCCACACTCTGGGACCTCAAGTCTTGCTCTACCCAGACCTACAAAGTATGTTTACTGCTGGAATCTTGCTAATAAAAAACCCACCTTTTTTTTTTTTNATTGAAAGTGAAGTTTTGAATTTGAAAAGCACACTGATTCTTCTTTCAAAGATAGCTAAAGAATTCTTTCCATCTATCCTTGAGCATAATTACCATTTATAGAAATAACCTGACATGGCTCTAGAGATACCAATTACAAGAAGTAAACACAAGAAGATGAGAAAATTTGTTTCATGTTCTTTTCCTGCAGTCCCGTGATGATAACTGTACCCTGGATTTCAGTGGGGTTTAGCTGCCTGGACTCTTGGTCTTATTCACTCATTTTATCAAAAGGATGTTTTCTGAGATAAATCACATTGGCATCTTTACTCTGTGCTCACAGAATGGTCACATTTCCTTTTTCATGCCCTATTGAAGATGGGAGGAAAAATCTAATATAGATGTGACATACAAACTATTCTGCATCTTTTCTTGTGGTTTTGTTTTGATAAGAAAAGTTTTTGGACATTTTCACAAAAAGAAAATTGGCATGTCTGTGTTCTGTCTCACCATTCAGCTATCTAATGCCATTCAAATGTCCTGTAGTTTACAAAGGCAGATAGAAGCTTGTGTATCTTGAAACTGTTCATACCAATTCCTTTGCACCATGTCTTTAATCTAATCTAAGCAGGATTTCTTTCTTCTCCCTCCAAGAAGAGCTACTGGCCTGTACAGGTGACAGCACAGCAGAAATCACTGTTGGCATTAACTTTGAGAATTCAAAAGACATGGATTTGTTGATGAGTAAAGTTAAAGAGAGAGCTGCCAGTGGTTTCAGGCTTGATCCATGGCCTGTGGACAGCACAGGCAACGGAGTGACTCCCACTGATTCCTCTGAGATTTTTTTCCTGTTTTATGCCGTAATTTGCAGCAAACACTTAAAAGTAAAGGTGTAAAGTATTGTAGCACTAATGATACAAAAATAGATTTCAGAAGATGTTTTACTTCCTCTTCAATGATATTCTGCTAAGCCCATGACCCATTTTTATCTGGAAATCTTAAACAATGATTGAGCTAAAAGTGGTGCAAAATTATTTTGTTATGAGTAATCCTTTGGTAGTTAATACATCTTCCTTCCTTCCTTCCTTCCTTCCTTCCTTCCTTCCTTCCTTTTCTCTCCCTTCCTCCCTCCCTTCTTTCCTCCCTCCCTTCTCTCTTTCTTTTATTCCTCCCCCCCACCTCAAACCACCATAATGCAATTTTTTAAAAATTAGATCATTTACAGGTCACCTACTTATATGTTGACTGCAGCAATTTTTTATTGTAGACATGACAATGTATTTGTTCTGCCTGGGCATTCAAGAGTTTTTTGCTGGTTTTGCTTTTGTGGCTTTTTTTTTTTGTTGTTTTTCCTTTGCTTGCCATAGTCTTAATTGCATCACCTTTTTTTCAAAAGCGTGCAAGAAAAATTACATTATATTAGAGTGACTTCTCTCAATTAAATCAAAGGTATCAGATAAGATTAAGGAAAATGCTTGCAAAGCACTGGTCAAAGAGAGAGAGCCTCTTCATATTAAATGAACTTAAAGAAAAAATGTTCTAAGTGATCTCACTAGTATAATTTGTTGAATGCAATCACAGATCATATTTGAACAAGCGAAGAACAATATGATCTCCATTTCCCCAAAAATAAACAAGAAGAGGACATTTTACATGTCTGTATCTATTAATAATAAATGCCTTTAAAGTTTGTACACAGTAAATAAATCAGTATTTTAAGACAGATCTTAGTTCTGCTCTTACATTATTTTTACTGCTGCAATGACTTCAGTGAAATTTCAGTGGAACTGAGATTCACTGGTTGATGAGAAGAATTAAGCTTCTTGGTCTGATGCAATGAGTCTGCATTACAGGCATCTGACTGAAGCAATTTCATTAGTGATTAAAAAGCATGTAGAAAGCAGATATATGGGGCATAAGGGACAATAACTGGAAGTTTTTGAATGTGTTCAAGGAGGAAAATGTTGTTATTTCACAAATTTTAAAGGTATTTTGGTTCCTTCTCCCCCTTGCTGCCTGTGGCTCCTTACAGTCATTCCTGCTTGCAATGGAGCTAATATTTGTTGTGGTCTTTGGTGGGCAGATAATGATCTGTTTAAACTGCCCAACTTTAAATGAAGAAGTTAATTTAAACTTGCATCATCTTATTAACCTGGTGCCCCATGAGCTCACATGAGTACAAGATGGCTGAGGAAAGGTGTGGTGGTAGGGGGGGAGGGATGTGAAGCAGTGATGATTATATTATCTCAATTCTTTGTAAAACTACACAGCACTTCTGGCTTAATGAGACTGAACTCCGCTTATGCACCTTCTGCTGGCAGTAGAGAAGGAATCCTCCCCACCTAGAGTCTGATTTGCTCACCCTGAATCTAGGCTTGTACTGAGAAGGGAAAAAAAAATAAAATTAAGCTTGTCCTCAAAAGAACATCTATGTCAGTGGTCTGCTGCTGCAAAGGGATGTGTCCCTTCCTGCACACTAGCACCACACTCAGCCTTTCAGAAAGCACTCGCAGCCTCTCTTTGCTGCTGAGTAAAGCCATAAGTGTTATTATGTCTGTTTATAGTGTGGTTATAGTAAAGACTCAATCGTGCTTTTGCATTTTGTGCTGCTGTGGGACAGCGCCTCTGCCCCTGCTGCGTTGCTCTGCAGCATCCAGCTCTTCTGGGGTCAGCCTGGAAGTGGAAAGAGTCAGGAGCCCACAGCAGTTTGTCAAATTAGAGAGTACCCCAGGAGCTGAACAGAAAAGGCGTAGGTAATAATGAACAATATATACTTTTCTCATGTTTCTGACAATGGTAGTTTCAGTTTAATTATTCATATGAAAACTTTGCCAGAATACTGCTATTGTAAATGTGTTTTTGCAAATTGATAAAAGTTATGACTTTTAGGACTGAAACCTGGAAGCAATATTCAGTTTTCCTGGCAGGTCAGCAAGCTAGGCTTCTCTTCAAGAGAAGGGGCAGAGAAGTAAGAGCATCTTCCTTTGTTACCCCAGAGTGGCAGTACTGTGCCTCCCCAGATCCCTGTGTAGGACTTCAGAATGTTGAAAAAAATGTCTTCACATTACATAAAGTGCATACCCATGGAGCTACTGTTGTTGCTTAACCGTTCTACATGTCAGAGAAAGTTGTTACATGCAGAGAGATTGTCAACAACCTGTAGAGAGTATGTGCAGCTGGTCCCATTTTGTACAGTGAAACTACAATCTCTATTTTTGCTTAGGAGCATTGTGTTGACATGGGCTGTAATCTTAAGCAAAAGCACTGCATTATGATTTTACTTCCCTGCCAAACTAGTGTCTGTGCTATGATATTGCAGACAGATGTTTGTCTAACCTGTTCTTAAAGACCTCCAGTAGTGGAGAATCCATAATGTCCTCAGACAATCTATTCAATCGCTTCATTATCATTACTGTTAGAAACTTTCCTAAACCGCATTTTTATCATAGCTGCTTGTAGTTACAAGCAACCGATTTCCAGAATGCCAGATGTGTAAATAAAAGGGACTGTTCCCTTATAAGTCCTCCATTATTACTTTTTGACAAATTTAAATAAAACAGTGTCTGCATTTGAAAAAAGGGTCATTTTAGAAAATGTTTAATTCCTTGCACTAACCAGGACAATTTATATCACAGTTTCCAGCAATTCAATATCCTGTGGCACTGAAATAGTGCAAAATGGCCAGAAACTGGCTGTGAGCATCGTCGTAGAAATCTTGGAGGAAAACCTCATGATAAATATGTGAAAATCTTTCATATGGTTATAAGCATTTGTAGACCCTTAGCTTTTCCTCAGTTTTGACATGATGCAGCAGAATTTTGCTTTGCAATAAACTGAGTGCATTGATTAGTTTGAAGATGTTATAAATCTAATGTCAAGAAAATCAGTCTACTCACTTCATTTTTAAAACTGTACTAAGGAAAGAAGAAAAAATCTGAATACTCATTACTTTACATAGATAAAAATGTGCCCAAGTCCAAACTGAGTAGAAAATGCTGTCATTCTGATATAGCAATGTTTGTGCTTTGCATAAATGTAATTGCCTATTGGAGTAAGGCAGTAGGAAATCAAGCCCAGTAGAGATCCACCCTTTTCGATGCAGTTTCATTTAATGAAGTCCAACTATGAAACCTTGTTAATTGCCACAGATCTTGAAAATAATAATTTTGGATTAGTAAGATCTGCAGACATCCCCTAATTGTAAAAACTAATGGAGCCAGCATTGAATGTGGGCTGGTTAATTAAGTTAATGAGTAACTTAGAGGTTATCAACTAAGTGTGAAGTATTTATGCACCAGAAAGGCACAGTACAGCACAAAAAGTAAAATAGTTTGGACTACAAATAAAGGAAGATCATAGAAAGACTGTATCCAGACTTCATATTCCTTATCCGCAACAATACTCATACGAAAGGTCAAATGGTGCCTACAACTTATAAGTAAAAGATGGCTCTAGGATTTGTGTGGCTGCTGTGGACACTGTGAAGTAGAAACGGATTCAGAAGTAAATGAGTAGACTCTGTTATCCTAGGTTCTGATCTGTCCAGTTATTATTAAGCAGGATGTGCTTTGAACTCAAATACAGAATTAAACGGAAAATCAGAAGCAGTGAACAAAAAAACGAGTGTAGAACTTTTCTCCTAGTAGTAATTTTGAAGAGTAGAAGAGTTTAAGGGTCAAATCATCCAATCAAATGAATTCAATAATATTGCTGTAGCAGTGTAATCTCAGAGAGGGATATAATAACTATTGTAATATGCTACTAAGAAAAAAAATTGCATATGTAGAGATGTATTCTGGGCAGCATGGCTAGATGGGCTGCCTCAGGGACAGCAGGACACAGAATCATCACCAATGCAATTTATTCTTTTCTTTCATGTTTCAAAAGTGTCAGTTTTGCAAAATAGTCTAAAAAGAGAATAAAAGAGGTTTGCAAAAGAAAGCCTGAGCAATTGAAACTGAAAATAGAACAAGAAATGTAATAAAACCTGAAATACGCTACATCATACCACAATTCATGCATTGCACTACTTCAAACAACAAAATTTGTGACAATGGTGCAGGCCAATAGTTAACTTTTCCTGCTTCATGACACAGCTGGTACGTGTTGTGGTTTTATGTGGTGGGTTTGTCTGGTAGCAGGGGAGGGGCTGCAGTGGTGGCTCCTGTAAGTAATGGTTAAGAGTTCCCCCTTGGCTCCAGGGCTTTGGTAGCTGGGGGTGTGGGGAAAGCACCACTGAGTTGGTCCCTGTGGGAAACTGCTGGAAGTTTCCCCAGCTCCAGGCTGGACCTGCCCCGGCCAGGACTGAGCCAACCAGTGCCTCTGCCAATAACATATTGAAGAGGCGGCTCTGCACATGGAGGGGTTGGCGAGGCCTTGGGTAGGACCTGGCCCAGCCCAGCCCAGCTGGTCCAGCCGTCCAGCTGCCTGCCTGGCTTCTGCTGTAACCCAACCTGCTGCAGCCCAAGCCTCCGCCATGGCTCACCCAAGAGCCAGGAGTTTCTCAGGAGCTGGTGAAAGAATCTGCAGTTGAAAGAGGAGCAGGACGTGAGAGAGACAACTGTGCAGACACGAAGGTGAGTGAAGAGAAAGGAGAGGAAGGAGGTGCTGGAACAGAGATTCCCCTGCAGCCCCTGGTGAAGATAACAGTGGTGAGTGTTGTCCCAGTGCAGCCCATGAAAAAACAGACCTCTCCTGTAGCTCATGGAGACGTAGCCACTGAGGACCCCCTGTTGGAGAGAGTAACCATGCCTGAAGGAGGCCATGAACTTTGTTGAAGAAACCCACACTGGGTTGTCAGAGGACTGTGACCCCATGTGGGAAGGACTCATGTTCGAGCAGTCTGTGAAGGACTTTCCCAAGAGAGGGACCCCATGCTGGAACAGGGAAAGACTGTGAGGAGCCCTCCCCTGTGGAGGAAGAAGTGACATAGACAACATGGACTGACTGCAATCCCCACTCCCTTCCCCCCTGTGCAGCCCGTTGGATGGAGAAGGTAGAGAAACCAGGAACAAAGACTTTGGGTCTGGGAAGAAGGCAGGGGTGGAGGAGAGGTGTCTTTCTAAGATATAGTTCTTTTTCTCATTATCTTGCCTTGGTTTTGATTATAAATAATTAACAAATGAAATTGGGTTTCTTGCCCATGACCGTAAGAGGTGAGTGAACCCCCTCTGTCCTTGCCTTAGCCCATGAGGTTTTTCACAAGAGACTGTGTGGTGGCCTTTAAACCAGTACGGTGGCCACAGCGATGTTACATGAAAATTTTAGGTAACATATTCAAGGTTGTTGGAAGGCGTCTTGCAATGAAAGCTACAGAATACATAAAATAAATTGATCAGGATGAAAGGAAAGATCTGATTGCAATTCTTGTGTTATTTTGTTTCTTTTGGGAAAGGGAAGAGAAGCTGTAAAGCAAATGAAAACTTCCCCTTTCTCCTTTGCTGGGAATTTTCCTTCTGGATGTGTCACTGGCTGATGTATGTAGTACCCCTGCTTAACTGTTCCTGATGTACTTTCGGGCAAGCAGAACTCAGTTGCCACTTCCTGTCCTTTCCTATGTGTGCTGATGTTCTGTACCATGAATATTTGGGGACAAAATTAGTGTTTGCTGTTAGTTCACTGCTTATGGTTTAGTAATAGTCCCTTTTATTGTGTATAATTCTGGAAGTCTGATTTTATACTCAGACCTTTCTACTAAGCATTTTTGAGAGATGCAAAAGTGTTATGTCACATAACTACAAAATAAGGTAGTCTTATTGCATTTGAATAATTAAAGAAGTGCATACAGAGATTAAGGGCAGGAATACTAAGAGGATTCACCCACTATGGTGCTTCAAGCTTGGCACAAATAAATGTTTGGCTTAAATAGAAACATTTCTAAGGATTTCTGATAAGCTTGATCTTAGTGACTTCTTAAAGGCCACACAGTGATTCAGTGGGAGATCTCAGAATGGACTTAGGAAACCTGAACCCTCAATTCTAGGACTACCTGCTGGATAAGGAATTGGCGGTATGGTTGCACTCAGAAAGTTGTGGTCAACAGCTCAATATCTGAATGGAGACCCATGATGAGTAGCATTCCTCAGGGATTGGTACTGGGACTGGTGCTATTTAATGTTTTTGTTGGTGACATGAACAGTGCGATCAAGTGCACCCTCAGCAAGTTTGCTGATGGCACCAAGTTGTGTGGTGCAGTCGACGTGCTAGAGGGAAGAGGTGCTATACAGAAGGACCTGGACAGGCTTGAGAGGTGGGCCCATCCCAACCTCATGAAGTTCAACAAAGCCACGTGCAAGGTCCTTCACATCAGTCGAGGCAATCCCAAATACAAATACAGTCTGGGTGAAGAATGGCTTGAGAGCAACCCTGAGGAGAAAGATTTGGGGGTATCGGTAGATAGAAAACTGAACATGAGCCAGCAGTTTGCACTCATGGCTCAGAACGCCAGCCGGATCCTAGGCTGCATCAAGAGGAGCGTGGCCATCAGGTCGAGAGAGGTGATTCTACCCCTCTACTCTGCTCTCATGAGACCCTGCTTGGAGTACTGCATCCAGGTCTGAGCCCCCCAACACAAGAAGGACGTCGAGCTGTTGGAGTGGGTCCAGAGGAGGGCAACGAAGATGATCAGAGGGCTGGAACACCTCCCCTATGAGGACAGGCTGAAAGAGTTGGGGTTGTTCAGCCTGGAGAAGAGAAGGCTCTGGGGGGACCTCATAGTGGCCTTCTAGTACCTGATGGGGGCCTACAGGAAAGCTGGGGAGGGACTTTTTACAAGGGCATGTAGCAACAGGTTGATGGGTAGTGGATTTAAACTGGAAGAGGGCAGAGTTAGACTAGATATTAGGAAGAAACTTTTTCTTTGAGGATGGTGAGACACTGAAAGAGGTTGCCCAGGGAAGTTGTGGATGCCCCAACCCTGGAGATTTTCAAGGCCAGGCTGGATGAGGCTTTGAGCAACCTGGTCTAGTGGAAGATGTCCCTGCCCATAGCAGGGCGGTTGGAGCTAAATGATCTACTGTTCTATTACTGTATGAATTCCGTGGTCTAACCACATGGAAAACAGCTACATCACATGGAACAAAGTCATACACCAAATCAATATGACAGATCTGTAGTTGTTCAAAAGAACTTTTGTATTTGAACTGGATTTAAGCTTATCTATAAAAGTGGAGGCACAAAGGCAAAGAAGATTGACAAAACTGAGTTAGAAGTAAGAGCTTCTGATGCTCTTGATCACCTTCTGCATTAGAAACTCTCAATAAATACTTGGTTGCACTACTGCAGCAAACGGCCAAGGTGACCACCTGTCAGTTAGCTTCCAGGGAATCTACAGAAATTCCCTTCTAAATCTGGATTATTGTTTTATTTTTAAATTTGGGAAGGCAGCTCTTTATAAACATCTTTAATTTACCTGATGACATTATGGGTTAAATTGTTAATAGGATAAGAATTCTCAGCAATGAGTAAATAACATCAATTCTCATCAGATATAAAGCTCATGCAGAGATTGAATGATAAGGGTAAAAGCTACCATAGAAACTTGAATCAAATTTGTTAGCAGATGTTCAGTGGTGCAGAAGAATTATACAAGAATAATAAAGTGCAATGCTAGCTGAGAGCTCTCAATTTCCCGCTTTTCCCAGGAAGTACCTTTTAATGGAGGTCTTTTCCCAGAAGCTTAACATTGTCTTGAATTCTAATTAAGCTATATTGAGAGAACATTCAAGTGACAATGATTTACAAATGATCAAATTATTTTGGGCTTAGCTTAGGGCTTTACTGACTAGATGATTTATCTGTTATGACCATATGTCTGTTGAGAAACTTGATTCAAATATAAAAATTATTATGGGGATTTTTGAGACAATTAAGAACAAAGAAATTGAAAGCATTTCCTGCAGCTTTCTCTTTTGTTTAATTAACTGAACCTCTGTCTAATTGTCAAGGACCAAGAAACAAAAGTTTATAACAAATGGAAATACATGAACCTGCAAGACTTTTATCTTGTCTGCCTGTCACAGACAAGGACACTTTGTTTTATGACCTGTTTAACCAACCCAGCGGTAATAACTAGTGGCATGGATTGGAAGAGCCAAAAGACACACACTTTCACCTTCCCTAAAGATATTCCCATTGTCATGGTCCCCCTCCGTGAAATTGAACCATGGTTTCTTTCTGTCTCTGAGACAAACTACACCTCACCAAGTCAATCTTTATTTTAAACAACAACATTAAACTATATCCCTCTGGTCAGGGAGCTTAATTCATCTCCCAAAAAGTGGTCCTAAGAAGTGCAGAGATGGATAGCGATATCCTAAAGGCTAAGGCTGAGGATGACAGATGTGAATGAAGTATAATGGATGGATATGTAAAGATGTTGTTTCCTTCTGTGTGACATTTTACGGCTGTTACCATAAATATCTACAGAACAGCCCTGAAGGTGACTAAAATATCTGAAGTATAGGGAGAGATCTGAAGATATGGACATCTAGTTCAGTCACCTAATGTAGGCTTGTCAAGCTTAAACAGTGAGGTTTCGACCAGTTAAATGCCCCCTTTCCCACCTTCTGCAAGGCATTGAACTTGATACTCGAGGCAGAGGGAACATTTTGGTAAATGAAAACACTCTTTTCTATGTATGGCTCTGCCTCCTGATGCTCCAGCCATGCCCACGCTACTGCCCAGTGTCCTGATGCAGCTCCACCAGCCAACGGAAAGGAGTTTTATCCTTTTCCCTTTCAATGCATTGCATTCATTGTTAAGTTACTGCTGGGAACATGCACCCGTTACAAACCTTAACTTAATTGGTTGCAAATTCGCAAGTATGCTGAACATGCTGACAATGTGCTTACAAAGGGGTTCCTGATACATTAGGGGGCCTGCGTTACCTGAGGCCTGATGAAGGCTGGAGGGCAGATTTCTAGAGTGCCTCCACTGGTTTCTAAACAATCCTTATTCCTCTTAATTTTTCTTTACTGCAGGAACATCTCATGGCAAAGTAGTCCAAGTAATAATCTGTCCCACCAGTGATCTCTACCATTGAAAGTGAGTACTGGAATACCAGATAAATTATTCAAGCAAACTTATTACCAGAAATTAATCTTCTTTGGATTTGCCATCACAAGTAAATTTGAGGTATATAATTGCACATTTTGTTAGCTTCCTTCTTAAAAATGTACTAAAAATTCACTATCTGTAAGAAGCAACATAAACTGAAGAAGCTTAAAATAAAAGGATAAAAAAAGCTAAAGAAAACCTCCTCTAGTATCTCATTTATAGGTCATATAAATGTGACAAGGATGTCTGAAATGCATACATGACAAAAGACTGTGACATACTCCCAGTTTCTAGTTTTATAGAAGTCTGAAGATATCTTTATGAGCTTGCCACAGCTCATCATACCTCTTGTGCAAATGCACTATCTACTGGGAAATGAATGTGTGCAGACTCTTGATTCTCCCTTAGAAAAAGTCCTGCCTAACAGTAGATTCATTTCAGAATGTTGGAAATCTCTGTTTCCAGTTAATTGGCAAAACCTAGTCTTTTTAATACATGAATTCAGAGAGCTGTAGAAAAACAATTCTGATGAGGACTTTGAATGCCCATCCTCTTGCCTTATGAAGACCAATATATCTATAGGAATTTTCTGTGAAAATTCTCAAATATTAGGGCACTATTGCTTAGTCTTGATTAAGGGGTGCTCCCAACTGGAGTTCATGAGTCCTTAGATGAAGAAAGACTGAAGGAAATGGCTATGTATTAATCTCGTAGAAAACTTTGACCTTTAAAAATGTGATTTCTATTACTGTGGTCATTTTTCGTTTTACTTACTACTAGCTTTACTTAGCGTAACATTAATGTTTCATTATCTGATTTTATAGTTTTTATGTGTTTGTTGCTTTGTAGTTTTTTATGTTACATATCTTTGGGAGGGTGTTTTCCTTCTACATTTCAAACTATAGATATGCTATGTACTGCAATTTTATTGATTGGGCTTTTAAAAGACATCTGGAATAAAGATGCTTTAGTTTTAAAGCAATACGTGACACATCTTATTATTAGAATTTTTAATGGGTAGGCAATGAAATTTACAGCTCAGAATTGATGAGCAACAAATCCAACAACAGGTAGATGAATTCATCAATTCCCTATTAAGAGGAAAATTAAAGCACATGGCTAAAGTTCAGAGTATGAATAGTAGCATGGATAAGAGGCTGAAGTGGTCACACTGAAGGAAAGCAGTTCCATATTCAGTATCACATTTGAGACTTGTAGATTTCCATCTTTTTTTACTTATCTCTAAATTGCCAGCTGAGGCTCAGTAGCACATCCTATGCAGCAGAAGCTCTTCTTGTGCAATAGTCATTCTTAGAAAATAAAATAAATTGATTTCCACTTTAGCTAGCTAAACAATGTTGCCACAGAATGAACACTATTCCTCATACAAAGCATACATCTGGAAATGTCAGAAACACCATTACGTAAGCCAAAACCAAGAAGTCAATTGGTCTAACTAACCTGAATTTCTGCACAGCTGTTCTCAGTGCTTGTGGTGTTAGACTTGGACAGCACATACAGCATGGTAAATTAAGAATCCAGTCCTGCCTGCTTCCTCAATGAATGGGGAACATCAAAGGGCAAATCAGGCTACAAAACCAATATAGGAAGCTGGAATGGTAAGACATCTCTGAACTTCTGTCTTTTAAGTAAATCTTCATTAAACACTGTCCTTGGAAGACAACACAGTTTTTCTTTAGGCCTGTTGGTTTGTTGATCCTGCGGTAGCCAGGTAAAGTTGGCTTACTGTTGGTGCAGTGTTGGGGAGCTGGTTTAGATCTTCAGAGTGAAGTCTGACTTACTTATCTTTAGCTGTCTAGAAATTAAAAATGGTTCTACGTCACCCAGTTGGGCATCTAGTTTCAGGCAGAATATCCTGCCTGACCTCCCACTCTCTGTAATCTCTCTTACATCCTGTGCATTATCTTTCAGCTGTGTGTAAATTTCCGTAATGCTTTAGGAGTCACAAGTGGCGCTACGTGCTTTTGTTTAGGCCACCGAATCCCACCCCTGCATGGCCAGGCTAAGCAAGGTGTTGAACCATGTAGTCAAAAGGAATAAATAGGCACCTGCAGAATTATTAAGCAGATTAATAATTCTTTGGGAATGCCAGCCCTTCTGAGTGACTACACAGTCTAGACAATTTTTAGAAGGCTAAAGTTAAACAAGATGAATATCTGTTTCAGAGACAAAGGCATTAATGAAGTAACATTTGCAAATGGAGATGTATGAGAAAGTCTTTGTTGCCCATAGAACATACAGGTCTCTACATTATCCTCAGCATGAAGAGCCATTTTATACCCTTTATAAATTTAAGATTCTGTGTGATGAAACTTAAGTATTTCACACTAAACTAAAATAGAAATTTCCAGGTCATTCTTTGTGAAGTACATTTCAGTTTTTCATGACAAAGAGCTGTGCATCTGAACTCCTGAAGCTGGAGAGGGAATGTAAGCTGTGTCTTTCTCTCCCGGGACAAATGTTTTAAACACTAAATATTATGTAGTACTCAATATTGCTTTAAAAGTAGTTACTAGCAGCTCAGTTTCTCTCTGATTTTTTAATTAAAAAAGCTACTTCTGTGTTTGTCAGAGGGCCAGTCTGACAATGTGTGACTAAGACATACCAGTATACCAGTTTAAAGGTGGGACTAAGCTTGACCCTTATACCTGACTTCATCACTCCAGTAGTAACCTGGGGACCTCTCTGTGAATTGCATGGAGGTTGGACAACTGTGTCTTTATTTTCTAGGATTACTTGTTCTCAGGCTATTTTCTTGAGAGGGCATCAGGGTACGGACCCCTCCTCCAGACTGAGAACTACAGGTTTAACTCTCCTTTCCTCCTTCCCTCTATGTACAACAGCACAGCAGAGGAAGAGAGAACAGCAACCAATCTTGTGAAAATTAAATCAGTATTTGGTTAACAACTGTCTCCAGTGAGAGTATCTGATTATTTCTCTGAGCGAGGAGGAAAACAAAAATCAGGGCAACAAAACAAATTGTCATCTAGAGAGAACAAGGAGAACCTGGGAACCCGTCTGATCCTTGGAATTAAAGTTTGAACAGATTGACTGAAATGCCTTTTCCTCCACTTTAATTCTGGAGAAAGTAACAAAGGAAAAGCATTGCAGGTGATGTTTCCACAAAGCAGCTCCTGGGGATGCAGAGCATGTGTCTGGTCTTTCTGGTAGCAGAGCACAGAAGCACAAGCCCTGTCTGTCCCTCAGCCATGGCAGCACATCTCCCAGGGAGACAGGAATCTCCACATGCATTTGCACATGAGACCTTCCTGTTCTGTGTTGGTTGGAGACAAACACAGACACCCCAAAACATCACTTTTATCTGTCCGCCTCTTCACAGACTCTGCTCCACAACAGCTGCTTTTTTAAAAGAAAAAAAAAAAAAAAAAGCATGGGATTGGATTGTCTTTGGAGGTATTTTCCAAGAGCTGCTTGGGATGTTTGTCCCTTAGATGTATTTCACAACCTTCCTTTGTTTCCTGTCTGAGAAACAGCCTTTTTGAGAGACTCTTGGATTAGTTTAGCCTTTGTAATTTGACTAGTTTTATGAAATAACCCTTCAAATAAACTGCTAATGAAATAATAATCTTCATGCAGGTTGCAAATGTATGCATTATATGTCACAATTTAATTTGTTTTCCCACATATGTCAAAAAAGTTTAGTGAAGCCAAATGTGATGATGGTGTCTCTGTGGATCACGAGCATGACAACCCAGTTAGTGGGCTTTCAGTGCTGCAAAAATTTCTCTCACTTGGCTTGAACATTAAATCTAAATTGTCAACTCAAATATTGTAAGTTTTAAACTTTTGAAACTATAAGTGTGATAAACATCCACTCTCCTGATATGTAGCAACACAAATAAAATTTGCAGTTTGATGTCTGAAAGATGCACTTCCTCCTTCCTATTATAAGCTCAAAACAAAAAGGAAGACAATCACAGGAAAAATATAATTTAATAATCTTATAATGTTATTTAGGGAAGACTCTTGTCCAGTAAGCTTTTAGAAGAGGTAATATTTTCAGGAATATGAGCAATCACCATCTGTTTATGAGGACAGTGATGATTTTTCAAAACCTCTTTCTTCACTTGAATGAAGGTTACATGGTGATCTCCCAATAGGACAGCAAAGGAAACCAACAAACAAAGCACTGCTCTTTAGTTGAGGCAGGAAACACATAATCAGAAGTGCCTCCTTTCTAGGACCTCTCCAAAGGAACTGATTTTATCAGATAAGAATGAATGGTAATGAAGTCAGACCAGCAGAATGTGTGGAGACACATTTGAATGTTGTAAATGACAAAACGTTACTTAAACTCATGCAAATTTTAGGGCATAGGCTGTGACATAGGGTATGGACTAAACGTTTAAGGTTAGATAATATCATCTTCAATCTGAAAGTCCTTTTAATCAATGAAGCCTGCCAGCGGACTGCACCCTAATGCACCTGAACTGAGTGGTCAGTATGCAGATGTGAGAAAGAGCTTGATTTGGTTGTCTGCGTGTAGGCATCTACTGCCCATTTAGACTTTTGAGTCTTTCTACCTGGCCTGAAAAGAGCAGATCTTCCACAGGTCTTCGCCACATCTCTAGACTTTTGCATGTGCTTTAGATGTTCTAGGGCTTCTCAAATTATACTGAATACCATTATGATATTCAGCTAAAAAAAAGGCCATGGCTCTAAAATTCCCATTATAACCTACAGAGATTTATCACCTACTATATATGAAACTTACGGAGTGATTCAGCTGACCAGACTGTTTAAACACAAATGTCTAGTAGAATTTCAGATGCACAATTTTGCACAGTACACCTGTACAGGGCGGTGGGCGTGCCCCAAGGACCAATGAATGTCCATTTTAACACAAGGGCTTACACTCAAAATGCGGCAGCTGGAAGCTGGGATCTATGTAGGTTGGAGGAACTCAAAGCATCTAAAGCAACACTGGAAACTTCTGTTTAGGCAGCTAAGTCTTATCATAAAAGAAGTATTTAACTTCACTTTAGGGCGAGATAAATTGCTCTCTCATATCTGCTTTCTGCATTGACTTTATCTCCACTGATTATAACGTGAGCTAAGACATTTTGCACTACAGTTTGCATTTGTCTTAATCTGTAAGTAGGTGCTTTGATGAGACTCTAAATATGACTTCTAGTTTTGGCTTAAACCTGGAGAAGTGAGGAAATTAATACCATCCCGAGTAAAGTTTGCCAGTATCTGATTGCTGTCTGCATTAAAATAGCCAAATGTAAGTCATACTCATAGCCATCCAAAAGATAAAAAGAATATATTGGTAGATTAGCTCATCTCTCTTAAACTAAGTGGAGTCTACTCTCTTCTTATCAATGTGGCAGATGGAAGGATAAAAGGCAGAGATGTTCTTGTTACCTTCCTTCCAGACAGATGTCTCACACTCCAGAAGTCTCAGAGACAGAATCAGCAATGGCTCAGAACAGCACTGAGGTCTGCATGAGAGAGCTATTCACGTCCCTGTGCACCTGCAAACAAGCCTAGGAGTTGGCAGAAATCTACTTCATAGTGTTTGCTTTTTCAGATAACGTTTGATAATCATCCTCCCAATTGCTGTTTCAAAATTAACTGCTGTAATTCCCTACTTGGCTTGAACACCCAAGCTGTGCAGTCATCTAGACAAGGGAAGTGAGAAAGTGCTGGCTTTAGTGGAAAAAGGAGAGAATATCACAGAGGAAATAAAAAGGACTTGTTCTAATGGGGCTTAGCACCTGCACTCACAATGATCCAGTACTGTGAGTACAGGAGCTAGCGCTGGTCTACAGGATCCCACTAACACATACTTTTACAGCCCAGCTTCTTACTGGACTAGATAATTCCCCTAGAGTTAGGCAATACTGGAAAATTCAGGGGTTTGGAATTTGAGTCGGTTTTTGTTTGTTTTAATATCTCCACATTTTTATGTTCCTATTACTGTGAAAACATAATACATTGAAATATAATTTCATTTTACAGTATTTTAATTTCTGACTCTCTCATCCATTCTACTAAGACTGCACATGTGTTGATACTCATTCAGTTTAATGCAATATATACGTAAAATATGGATATACCCTTTAGTGTTCTGATTCTGGTATTTAACCCATTTTAATTCTTCCGATTTGAGCTGCACATTTTGTTCTTTCAGTTCTACAGGGACTGGATTGTAACACACACTGTTTAACCCCACATGGAGGAAGAAAAAGGAGTCTGAAGCTACCTACATTCCTGAGTAAACGACTGAGATAAGCTATGCAAGATAAGACACCTGAATCCTTCTATAACATTCTTTCTATGCCATCTTAGACTCTGGAGCAGGTGGAGAGGTTCCCAAGGCAGGGGAGGGATTGAAAGGAGTCAGAGTCCTAGCGTCATCATACCTCTGAGCAAAACTGATGTGATGTAGTGGCACATCAAATTTACTGTTTGAGAGCCAAGTGTTGCTGTGGCAGCATGCAAAGAAAGGATGTGAGGAACTGGCATTTTAAGGGCTACAGCTGTATCTTATGGCTCTTCCTAGCATTTGTACTTGTTCTAACCTTCAAATCTGAATAATGTGTCAAAATCTTTATGCTTCTACACAGTATTTTATTTTAAGACTTGTTTAAAAAGGCAAATGTGAAGCTCTTTGAATACCTGCAAGTTACATCCAGAAAAGGAAATCCTACCCTTTCCCATCTTGTACTCTTCAGGAGGTCAGAGTTGTGTGAGATGGAGACACTCACATCACACAAAAACTGTTAAAAATCCTACTAGACTGTGACTTAGGTGAACAAGTCACTTAGTCATGTTGTCAGTGTGTGAAAGTATGAAAAAAGCAGTATGCCAGTCCAAAAAACAGTGGAGTTTCAATGTGTAGAGAAAGTTGGTTTTTTTTCAAAATCCAAAGTGAGAAATATCAGTAAGAGAATTACTGTACAGTAACTTTATTAAAAAAAAAATATGATATTTGTCTTCGTGGTTTGTACAGCTTAAGAGGAGAGAGAGATGAGGATGTACTGAAGGTAGTACACCACTGAATTCTGCTGATTTGGTTTCACTTATGGACTCCAGATATTAAATGCAAATATTTGCTGAAACCTGCAGATGTGTGTTTCTTATATGTTACTTTCAGAAAATGAAAAAGTTGAAAGAAGTCATATTACATACTTTTAAAAAGTTGCTGTGTACAGTTGCTTTTTCGTTTCCCAGAGTATGCTGTTTTATCCTCCAGTCCCTCTTCTACCAACTAAATATCACTTAAAGGGTGTCCCTAATGAGCTGCTCACTCTTTTTTTCTTTTTATGGACTCTGAGTTGAAGGGTCCCCAGTGTGCAGCTGAGATGCAGACGAGTGGAGTAGAGGGACAGAATCACCTCCCTTGACCTGCTGCTAATGCTTCTTTTGATGCAGCCCAGCACACGGTTGACTTTCTGGGCTGCAAGGACACACTGCCGGCTCATGTTGAGCTTCTCATCAACAAGCACCCTCAAGTCCTTCTCCTCAGGGCTGCTCTCAATCCATTCTCTGCCCAGCCTGTGTTTGTGCTTGGGATTGCCCCGACCCACGTGCAGAACCTTTCACTTGGCCTTGGTGACCTTCATAAGGACTGTTACTTTTAACCCATTCAGTGTTTATTCTTCTGAAATTCTAGTATGGTGGCATAAATTGAAGTTATGTGTAAGTTGATCCACTAACTAATTTAGTTTAATTTTTAAATTTCGTTCAATATTTAATTTGGTTTAATGAAAGTGGGCTTCCATAAATGTATGCATTTAACTGATATATATTGAGACTGTATAATTTTGAATAAATTAAATATTTAATAGAGAACACTTATTTGAATTATTCAGTATGGAGAGCAGATAACTGATCTACTCTTTCAAAATAGTGGAAATACAAATAACACATTATACTAATAACATATTTTCAACCAAGAGTATGTATAAAACACATTGAAGTCATTATTGGTTCATTTCCAGTCAAGCAAACTAGTCTTTGCTTAATGGAACCAACCATTGAGAATTCATCAGGAAAGGTCCCAGAGCTGTTGTAACTCTAATATAGCTCACAAAAATTAGACTATTAGAATATGCAGAATACTGTGGTGTTATTTTTAAACCAACTACAAAAAACATAACTTTCATCTGTCTTTTGTGAACAGCTAAATGTTCAAAAGATTTGTAGCTAATGGTGGTTTTGTATTCTAGATCACATTCAAAGAGTGGAATACTCAGAGTCACAGGTAAATTCTCTAATCAAAATATGTGTTTCATGTTGATGTTTCATCATAAGGAAACTTCAGAAGATAAGACCTAATTTAAGGGAGCTTCACCATTCATCTAATTTCAAGTGTTCATGTCATGCCAACTGAAATAAATGGAGAAATACTTAGCTGATGTTTACATTTTTTACTAAGAATGTGAACATTTGTAAGCATATGACTGCTGAAGGATTTTGTTTAATCAATGAATGAGCTTCAAAAATCATATATCATATAAGGATCCCTCTCCTCACTTGTTAGCAGGCAAGATCTGCATTTTGCTCAGAAACTGTCTTATCTGAGTGTCAATGAAGTCTGCTAGGCAGCACTTTTGTGATCTTGTTTACAGTATGGCTGTACAAATGCTTGTGCCAGCAAAACTGATGGAGCAGCAGGGTGATGCCTCGAACAAAGAAGATTTGATAACGTTGTCAGAGGTAGAGCTAGCCTCTTCAGCAATGAAACTGCATCTTAATAAGGGGAGAATCTGAAGAAAAGAGAAGTAGAAACTAATCAAGATACTAAAGCTGGTACAGAATATTCTTATTACTAAATACAAGCTTAGGAATGTATTTGGTTATCTTATCTACTGTAATTTTGCTCCTTCTTTAAAATTTATGCCTTCAGGTAAACACGCTTTTATCCGTATCGGGTAGTGAAAACAATGCATTCCTTATCCACAGTGAATGAAGCTTTTGCAGGTGGTGCAAGAGGCACCAGGTCTCAGCACTCTGCTGTGCATAGTCCCGGGGGTTACAAGGTCTGCCTCCCCACTAGCTGTGTGCTCACCTCTGTACCTGGGCATCATGGGGCTCAGGAAAGGAAGATGGGCCCAGTGAGCATTGAGAAGAAACGTGGTATTCAGTCAGCTAGCAGGGAACAAACCTGAAAACTTTTGATTCTCAGAGAAAACATTCAGTCGTGAAAAGAAAAAGAGGATGAATATGATCAGATGAATTCCCCTTTTACTTAAAAGTTATGGAAATGTAGCATGTGTTCTTTTTGTCCATGAAAAGGTACTTTCTAAAGCACAGTCAATTTCTGCTATCGATAAAAATAGTAGTAACTGTTCTTCACCACACAGAAAACCAATTAAATCTGTGGAATTTCACATGAAGTATGAGTAGTCACTGTGAATATCTTTGCAGGAATGTAACCTTAGTAACTGAATCAAAATAATGACTATAATATGTATAAATAAGAAGCATCTATTGATAAATCAATGTTCACTTTATTTTGTTATGATTGGAACACATTTCTCCATACATTTTTTGTGATAACAAAATGAGTTTAGGTAAGATTTTTGATGCACTTAAGAGATTATTTTTGACTTTAAAGTATTCGACTTTTTATAAATAATCTGATAAAAGGTTATACATTGAATAGTGGGAAAAGGAGTTATTTTACTGTGACTATAAAATAGCAGCAACTTTTGCTACAAGAAAGTAGTTAGGTAAGTTGTTCAGGTTCTAAAAATATTTTAAAAATGGATTGCTAAAGTGATGTGAAAAATCTGATTTGTTCTTATTATTTTATTTGTTATGCTGTGGGAAAAGAAATATTATCCCTGTCAGATTGAACAGTCTTACAGAAACGACATAACCACAGATACAGTTTTTGAATCAGAATTCAATCAAACCCTGAAAACAAAATACTTTCTTCATCTAAGACTCATTTTTCAGACTACTGTTGCCAAGAAAATACTATTTTTTAATAAAAAGGACCAAAATCTAATACCTCCCTATTATAGAAATTTGTAAATGCTTAGTAAATGACAAAGTGGATTTTCTAAAGTCTAATCATGAATATTTCAGTTCCTGAGAAGAAATAAAGATGAAAGTAAAAAAGTAATCAGTCTATCTTATGAAACTTAAGCAATAGATATTTTTTTAAAAAAATGTGCAGAACTAAAATAAAATGTGAAATGCAAACATTAATTCTTAGAGTTTTGTTTTCTTTTTTTGCTTTCACCAAGGTAATGAGGAGTTAAAAAAGGATACATAATCTAAGAAGTTTAATGGTTTCATTTTTTCCTGAATTTGAATCAATAATCATATTGAAGCACTGAAAGTAATTTGATCAAGATAAGAAAGAATAAATTTGAAATTGCTGAAAATTTGTCTATAATGCACAGCCAGAAAGTGTTCAAAAGAAAAAAAATACCCATGAATAGTTTGACTCTTATATGACATAAGAAATTATACTTGCTGTAGTCTCTTCCATAATGGGACATGACTCAGTTTTATTCAGAACTATAACCTCTACTATAAACATTTGGAGCTTTTATCGCTGTTTGCACTCAACAGAAGCATGATAGAATAAACATCCCTTTCTAGCACGCCTAATCAAAGTTTTGGGTGTTCAGGAATCCTAATCCCCAAGTAGACTCTGGGAATCCCTAAGTGTTTGCATCATGATGTGAAAAGTACTGCCCTACCCCAAATTTTCAAATGCTTCTCAAGAACCCTAAAAGAACAGAAATAGATGTGACAAAAGGAGGACGAAAGCACAGTACACTGAATGTTATGCAGACTATGTTAATTTCATTTTGAAGTAATTTGCAATTTCATGCTTTCACTGGATTTTAAATTGCATCAAATCACAAGCCTGCAGCTAAGACTAGCAGTGCTGGGTTTCAGCTGGGATAATTTAAAGCAGCTGAAAAATGCTATTGGCTAAGATAGGGTGTACAAAAGTGCCTTAGTGAGATTTCTACACCTGCATTGATTAGAAGCTTCAGCCAGAGCCCCTTAGAGAGCACTATCCATTGAAGTGAGGGTTAGTCACTGGGCGCAGAGGGCAAGTCATATGAAGATTGAGAGGGTGTTAACATTTCTTATCTGCTAATGTGACCTTTTCTACCTCCACCACTGCTGGGAAAAAAATATAGGGAAATTGAAGGAAAAAAAAAATAAATAAGAAAAAAAATACCACAAGAAAACCTTGAGAATAGATTCTCATTTTAACAGAACTCTTCTGTTAGTTTTTTTAAGCATCTGTGCCAGATGTAGTATGATCTTCATTTCTGATTGTTGTGTGCATGCACACACATGCACTCAGACACATAAATTGAAGACATAAAGTATAAAGAAAAAATTCCATTTAGAAAAATATATCCATAATTTTGGATGAAACTCATGTCAGTGTATGAGAGCGTGCTGGCAGCATGCCGAAACTGTCATTAACTAACAGATGATTTAGCTTTCATATTAACTTCACAAACCTTCTTTACACAAAGTCTGAAATAAGCCAGTGTATCAGTAATATTAATATTCCATTAGTTTAATTCTTTGCTAATGGATTGATTTAATTATGACAAAAAAGCACTTAACTGTCCAGTTTTGTTTGCCTTAAATCTATATAAACTTGCAATACAGTCTCCATGACAAATGAGGTTACTAGAAACTAAATGGAAAATCTTATTTGCCACCACAGTGGTGACATGAAGAATTGCAGCCTTTAGCTCAGGGCTACTAAGCTCTTAATAATGAGAGAAAGGTACTCCATCTTCACCTATAGCCACAATTACAATGAACAAAAATAGCTGCCAAGGCTTCTACAAAAAATATTCATGACAGTGTGAAAAATATTGATCTTAAAAGCCAAGAAATGAAATATCTTCTAAAGTGCTCCATTCAATCTAGTTATTACTTTCCAAAAGTAAGAGGAGACCACAAAGCATTTTGTAGAAATCCTACATTAAAAATAAATCCTCCCTGAAACATCATAGACAATCAATCCTAAACTCTCCATAAATTAATACAGGTCTTGAGTGATCAGGTCACATGGAGAATGTACACCCTGACCTGGAATAGTAGAATCACAGAATCATAGAATAGTTTGGATTGGAAGGGAATGTAGAGATCATCTAGTTCCAAACCCCCTGCCATTGGCAGGGACACCCTCCACTAGATCAACTTACTCATATCCTCATCCATCCTGGCCTTGAATACCTCCAGGGAAGGGGCATCCAATTCTCTGGGTAACCTGTTCCAGTGTCTCACCACCCTCACAGTAAATAATTTCTTCCTGATATCTAATCTAAATCTACCCTCTTTCATCTTAAAACTGCTACTCCTCGTCCTATCACTGCAGTTCCTGATAAAGAGTGCCTCCCCATCTCTCCTGTAGGCCTCCTTTAAGTACTGGAAAGCTGCTACAAAGTTTCCCTGGAGACTTCTCTTGTCCAGGCTCAACAACCGCAATTCTCAGACTGTACTCATAGGGGTGGTGTTCTAGCCCTCTGATCATTTTCGTGGCCCTTGTCTGAACCCACTTCAACAGGTCCATGTTTTTCCTGTGAAAAATGTCCTCCACTTGGACACTGAGCTGTTGACAACTCTTTGAATGTGACCATGCAGCCAGTTCCTTATCCACCAAGTGGTGATTCTGTCAAATCGATGTCTCTTCAATTTGGAGTCAAGGATGTCATGTGGGACAGTGTCTAATGCTTTGCACATATTTGGGTAAATGACATCAGTTGCTCTTCCCTTATACACCAAAGCTGTAAACTTGTTGTGGAAGGCCACCGAATTTGTCAGGCATGATTTGCCTTTAGTGAAGCCATGTTGGCTGTCACCAGTCCCCTCTTTATTTTCCATGTGGCTTAGCATAGTTTCCAGGAGGATCTGCTCCATGATCTTGTCAGACACAGAGGTGAGACTGGCCTGTAGTTCCCCAGGCCTCCCTTTCTTCCCTTTTTAAAAATGGGCATTATGTTTCCCCTTTCCCAGTCAGTGGGAACTTCAGCAGACTGCCATGACTTCTCAAATATGATGGATAGTGGCTTATCAACTTGATCTGCCAGTTCCCTCAGGACCCGCAGATGCATGTTGTCAGGTCCCACGGACATGTGACACAAGACTTAGACGGTCTCGAAGCTGATCTCCTACAGTGGGCAGTTCTTAGTTCTCCTATTGCCTGCATTTGCCTTCTGCAACTTGGGTGGTGTGGCTTGAGCACTTGTCAGTGAAGACGGAGGCAAAAAAGTCATTGAGTACCTCAGCCTTCTCCATATCCCTGATAACCAGGTCTCCCACTTCCTTCCACAGAGGGCCCACATTTTCCCTAGTTTTCATTTTATCACCAACATACCTATAGAAGCTTTTCATGTTTCCCTTGATATCCTTGGCCACATTTAATTCTATCAGGACTTTAGCTTTCCTAACCTGGTCCCTGGCTGCTCAGAAAATTTCTCTTTATTCCTCCCAGGCTACCTGTCCTTGCTTCCACCTTCTGTATGCTTCCTTTTTTTGTGTGTTTGAGTTTGTCCAGGAGCTCCTTGTTCATCCATGCAGGCCTCCTGGCATTTTTGCTTGACTTCCTCTTT
>VZTO01022226.1:0-49428 GCA_013400615.1 Syrrhaptes paradoxus
ATCCAAAATATCTAGTTCAGATAATTTATTTTAATCTTGCTCTTTAAAGAACAGGAATAGGTGTTGACATTAATTTCTGTGTCATTTGTAAACCACAGTATCTAATCAATTGTAGGATCACTTAATAAAACTCAAACTCGGCTCTTTAGAAGAAGCTTTTTATGATTTGTAGCATAGGTTCTGTACAAGAGCAGTTTGTTATTCTTGCACGTATACATTCCATTAAGTTTACAGACACTTAAATAGGGAGACTTATTCAGTAAGAATGCAATTGCTGTGATGAAATAAATTGTTTAATAATATATATTACTTATCATCTTCCTCTGTGGTTCACAGCTTTTTACAAAATTAAAAATGTTTTCTTTATTTCCGTGTCAAAAGTGCATAAAGGTTAAGGGTCTGTGTTCCTAAACTGAGATATTCCAACTTCACATGATTAAAATAGTGATTAAATTTATACTTGGAAACGGTGGAAGGCACTGGCACGGATTTACTCTGGAAAGGATTGGAAGTGCTAATTAGGCTGTAGCCAAAAGGGTTATCTCTTGTCTCTCCAACCACTTCTTAAGCAAAGGGAACTCTGTGGCATGAATGAGGATGTATCCTCCCTGCTACTGACCAGGTCGGACTTGCGTCAAGTTCATTTCTGATACCAAATGGGCCTTAGGAGGAAAAAAGTTGCTTCTTAGGAGTGAAAGAAAGAAAACGGGGCATCTGCAACTAATGGTGCCAGAAGATACCGCATTTTTCAAGCTATTTACACGACTATTTCATTCTGGAGATGGAGATTTCACTGAAAACAATATGAATATTTCAACTGTGCTGTCTTGGTAAATCAACGCCAGTTTTCTCTCCAGTCAAAGAAGCTCCTGTTCTGTGTTTTTAGATACTTACCTTCAAAAGAAAAAGAAGGTAAATATTGACACCAGACTTTTTATTCCTTTGTTTCAAGTGCTTTGTTCTCCTTTGCTGTCCTTCTGCATTTCATTCCTGTGTCTTCAGTGTTTTGATCATTTGCAGCACAGGTTCTCCTACAATTCTCAGAAACATTCAACTATTATAACAATTATTCCAGTGATTTAAATTTGCCTTTCTCCTCCACTGAAATCATATGTCTTAGTGAGAGAATAGGTTAAATACACCACACATATAAAGCAATACACATAGAACTGCAGGGTCCCACAGTTCTATTTCTCCCCTCCAAAATTCCTAGGGAAATGGCATAAACAAAACTAGTTTTGTTTAAAATGGAATTATTTTTCAGGATTGTTTAAAAAAACCAAGCCAAAACAAACAAAAAAACCCCCAAACCTGAACTGATAAAACAGATACAAGTTATAACTGCCTTTTTTATTTGTGTTTTACATGTTCAAGATCATGAGTTACAGAATATTTATTTTTATGAAAGAGGAGGAAATTATATATATGTCTTCCCTCTGCTTTGCATTACAAAAGCAAATAGAAGTTGTTGCAATGTCTAAGTGGTATTTATTTATTTTTCAAATAATATGAAACATATTTTTCATTATTATTTTCCTTTCACATCACTGGAACCCTCTCTTAAAAACAAAAAAATTTATAAAATTACTTTTGTTTACATGATGTGCTGGATTTTTATGAAACAGACATAACATCATAGAATAAACCAATACTGTGCTATTACATTTTTTAGAATACATATTTATTAAAAGATTAATTCCATAGCACACACAATTTATAATTTATTGCGTGTGAAAATAAAATCTTTACTAAATATAGAAATTTCCTAAATTAAGAAGTTGCCTGCAAATTGAAAAAATAATGTAGAAGTTATATTCTGCACTCTAAATAAAAGCTAAAAAACATTTGATAAAAATGAACACAGCAAAATGTAAATGATAACACAAGATTAATAGAGATCTACTTAATGACGTGGTGGAGTTCAGGATCCTGAGGGCAGAGGAGAGGGTAAAAAGCAAGCTCACAACCCTGGATTTCAGGAGAGTCAACTTTGGCCCCTTCAGGGATCTGCGTGGAAGAGTCTGACAGGAGAAGGGGAGCTTGAGAAGGCTGGTTCATGTAAAGGATAAAATGACTGGCCTGGCCACTGAGAGGAGAGCAGTGGCTACTGTCTATGTGGATTCAGTAAGAAAAGCATGCCAGGAATGCTTGGTTCAGCTGCAGACAGGGGCAGTTCCTGCTTCGGTTTGGCATGAAGATGTTCCTTGACTGAACAGAGATGGACTAAGATACGGGTTCTCAGAAATACCAAAGCTTGCAGAAGAGGTTGTGAGTAAAATCTCAAAGCGGGGAAGACGGAAGGTTTTGAAAAGTGTTCTGTTCAAGCTGAGCCTGCACCACTTGAAGAAGTTATAGTTAGCTTAAACAGACGAAGTAGTAGGAGTTTGCTATCCCAGGTCCTTTTGGATGTATCTATGTTATTGTTTTAGTCCAAATGTAGAGCTCACACATTTTTTTAAGTGATTCTCCTGATTATGTCCCCTTACTGCCCCTCAGTTCCCATTGTAGAGCAGTCTCAAAGTGCAAGTTGGATTGTGATGGGAAGAAACAAAGCTGGAAGGTGTGGTCCAGGTGCCTACTTCATGAACTCAGGATGACAGTCAGCATTTGATCCATAAGATCAGGCTAGCACTAAGCAAAACTCCTGAAATGTGTGTGCTGGGGAGGCTGGGACCTTCTCACCAACTGTTCCAGTCGTTGGGCCGTGCTGCTTGGTAATGCAATCTTCATTGTAGGAGTAGATACAGAAACAGCTCAGCCTGCAGAGGTAACCCGAGGAGTTGGTAATGTCTGCTGGGAAAGGAGAAAGAATAAACAAAGTCTGTTCATGGATGATACGGCTCTCTTTACATGAGGGTTTTGGGTAAAGAGCTAGAGTATTAAACTTTAGGGTTTCTAAGCAAAGGAATAATTTGCTTTCTTCATGTGTACATAATGTGTACTTTGTGTACATTAGTCGTCAGTGACAACATTAGCATTGAAAATTCACTTGTTTTCACATGAGTGCCTCTGTAGAAGACAATGAACACAACAATAACGAACTTTAATACTTTTTCCATTGCTGTGTTTTCTTGGTCTGTATACCTTTAGCTCTCTTCTGGTTTGGATAGAAGATTTTTTAAATAGTGATCTTATTACATTTTTAAGTATGTTTTTATTATTTTTTGTCAAGCCTTGGAATCAGGACAGACAGACAAAGCTGTCCATAGCATTGCTTAGATATACCACATATCATAAATAAAAATAAGAGGAGACGCTGATAATAATATTTTCTTGTTTAAAGTATTTTATTACTTATCTTGTTGTAATGAACCCATCCTTTACCACAGCTAATGTTGTGCAGATGGATGTCATCATGCTACTTTGCTGTTAAAACCATAAATAATAGAGAAAACAATGATGATGCTAGTGGCTGAGCAACTGCATCTCCGTTTTCTATTCTACTTTCCTGGATTCTTAGTGTGTGTGTTTATTTTTATGTCTTAAGGCAAGCCTATTCTTTACTGCAGAATTTCAAGGCTATGTAATTTCTGCATTCTCATCACAATTTTTTTCCAGCTACTTCAGTACTTTCTCAGCCAACACTTCTGCAATGCTTGACCCCATATGTTTTGTGTTCTGAGGCTGTTTAGAGAAAGAAGCCAAGGGACTGCGGATTCCCTAAGCCAGTTCACTGCCCTTGGTTTTGTGTTTATATACATCATGGTTTTAGGCAGATACAGGCTAAAAGCCTCCCTTACTGTAGCCACACAGCTTCTTGATTGCCTTGGAACATGGGCAGAGCTAGCTCATGTCTGGCTGCAAGAGACTGCATAGGCTTTCCCTGCCTGGAAATCTACATGTTGGATCAAACTTCCCACAAAAACAGGTCCTGGAAACAATTTCTTCTGAATTTTTATGAGTTCCAGCTTCCAACTCAGACTTAAGTATGCAGCTCTGTTTCTAAAAAAACGTACTGTATAAAATAATGTATTACAGCTAAGGCTTTCTGCTTCTCCTCTTCTTTATCAGCTTCCTCCCACACTGAAGGTGCTGTCTCCTCCAGCTCTTGAAAAGTTTTTTATGACCGGTACCCCAAAACATCTGACACTGCTATTGTATCCAATATATATCATCTCAATAATGGATTAGATACAGTTCCGAGAGCTGACATACTGACATACTAGCATTTAGCTTCCCATAAAATATCAGTGAGCTGTTTGTAAGGGCTTTGTTAAAATTACTAGCACTAGGTGCATCTACAGTTTCTGGTTATTTTCCAGCCTGTTCTCTGCATAAACAATGGACAGCACAGGAAGTAATGAACATAGATTGCAACAAAAAGAAATTCAGGTTAGATTTGGGGGGAAAAAACAGCTTTTGTGATAAAGAAGTACTGAAAGAGACTGAGAAGGTTTTTAAGCCTTCATTTTTCAAAGTCTTTTACAAATGTGTTATAAACATTGTAGTTCCTGCCTTTAAGTACCAGAGAGAGAATTGAATCACCTCTAGATTCCAGCACGGTGATTTTATTGTATTTTACGAAGAAAACTTCTGTCTTGTGGGTTTGTTTGGTTTTGTTTTTTCCTTTTTAAGCAGTTACAGTAGTTTACAGAGGGAACAAGGAAGGAGACAAGACAGCGTTCATTACAAATGGGTTAATACCAGGGGTGGGGTGTATGGTAACCTGTCCTGCCCACACTGCAGCCAGACTGTGTTTAAGCAAGGAATTTTCAACAAGTAGTTTAGAAAGATGTATGAGGTTAGACTGTCATACTGGTCAGCATGGGCATTTTAAAACAAAGTTTGGAAAGGTTAATGTGACCACTTTGGGATGCAGCAGTATTTGCCATCTGATCAGAGCTGAGTTCCTGCTCTGTGTTTTTCCCTGGACATACCTGTGTCATAACAAAACTCTGCAGCAATTCTCGCCTCAAGGGAGAACTCTGAACTCTTCCCATGGAACCAAGAAGGGATGTGCTCCACCTATTTTTCTGCTGCCACAGGGGAACTAATCATTGTGAAGGGCAAAATAGCTACTCCTGTCTTTGATTTGTCTGATGCCAAGGTTTACTTCACACATTATGAATGTCAAGTCTGAAATACGTTATTAAATCTGTTTGATATCTATGGTGAGAGTAAAGCAGAGAAAGGAGAAGGAGGGTAAGTTCCTTCTTTGTAAAATATGATGGTAAAGCTGTTTGAATCAGACCCTACAGGTGAGTCTAATAAGTACCTACTTATGTCAGTAAGCACTTCACTTTCTTTTTAGAATAATGGAAAGATATCAGGGTATTATTTTTGTGTTTGTTCCTAATAAGTGAACAAATTTTGCTCGTTGAGAATAAATGGGTAAAACTGCACTCAGGTGTTTCTACTTGCAGTCCTTCAGTGGGTTTCTGAAGTGCTACTGCCCTTTCCTTCCTGTAGGGAAGGTCTAGAAATCCGTCTGTTAAAGATTATGTTTTTTTTTCTGCCTGCTGGGCTTATTTATTTGGTTTTTAATGATGTTCACAGTGTAGGCTGAGACCCAGCTCTGTAACAATGAGGCTGCTCTTCAGTCAGACTCAGTTAATCCATATTTTCAGAGCTATCACATGAAGGATTTTCTGTCAAGAGGAAAAGGACTTATGAGATGTTGCCCTAGAGCACCTTTTCTGTACTGTGCTTGGGTATAGCAAATGTTTTTTGAGTGCTTATATGGCTAACAGTCTCTGCTTTAAGTGTTTAATAGAAAATATTCCTAGTTCCATTGAGCCACGTTTCATGATGCACTTCTTTCATAGCACTAATGTGAGTGTGATGCTTGGGTCGTGAGAGGGCAGGCCAAAGCGGTTGGGTAAGACAGCAGAAGTTGAGTAAGTGTAGCTGAGGGCTCGAAGAGTGACAATGGCAGCCAAGGGGAAGCCGTAGCTTAGGCAACTTGGTGTGGCAATTCAAATACCAGAGGAGTGATGTTTTTAGAATGTCAGTTTCCCACGGGGACATAAAATCTCTTGGTTCCCAAGTGAAAAAAAAGAAAATTCATTGTTTTATTTTTAACAGAGGGAAGCAGGGAAGAGTTTACTGAGGAAGGCTGTGAGATGGCCACGTTGAGTCAAAAACTCAGTTGTCATTGGCCCTGCACTGATCATGTTTTTGCACTAAAATGCTCTGGGAACCGCACTCTGGGATTCAGAAGAGGCTTAGAAGGAAGGCTTTTTGCATCTTCATGTGTAAATGATTTGCTAGATGACTCAAGGCTAGTTGTGTGACCATCTGCTTAGTTTATCTGCCTGCAGAATGGTTGTCATACTAAACTGTATGAATATAATATTAATTTGAAGTTGTTCCTATATTTATTTAAAGTCTTTTGAAGGAGCTGGAATTTACATATTAATGACCCATTATAAAACATTCGCAAGATTTCTTCTGTATCCTTAGATTATAGACCTATTTTCTCTTTTTTTTTCCTTTTTTCTTCTTTTTTAAAGGAATTGTAGCCCTGACTGTAACAAGAATTTTCAGAGCAGAAAACTTAAATATATTGCATCCATACCTCAATTTCATTCACTTTTTATTCTTCTCTCAACATATTCTGTGTATTCTTTTCAGACCTGGAATTCCATCAGATTTTTAGATCTCAAGCATTCTGGTCATCTATGAATGTACTGTTTCAGGGTCCAGGGACCTGATGCTCTACAGACTGATTACTTCATTGCTTTCTAGCATTCCTTCAGAGTTTGAAACAGATCTGATAAAAATTGAGTACCTTTCTCCTTTAGCCACAGAGTGGTACTGAATGGTTCTGGCATTCATCACCTTGACAGCTATTACTCCGTTAGTGTAATTAAGTACCAGCTGGACCTCCAGGCTTGCCACGGGGAACAATGATATTTGTTTTCTGTGATATGATTATTTCTTTTTCTGGCATGCAGTCTAAGTGAATTTCCTGTTTCTTAAATCTCTTTACAGTTCTGTTTGGTTTGCTTCTTTCTACTAGATTTGCAAATAAGTTTAGGTTTACTTCTCAGCTTTCTGAACTCTTTCAAACTTTTTGCTGATCATTGGGGGTTTTTGTGTGATAGTTATTTTCCTCTCTTTCCCTCCCTGCCCTAATTCCTACTTTCACTGTCCTCTTTTCAGTGTTTTCTCAGCCAGCTGTCTCACTGCGTAGGCACAAGACCTGTGAACATCAGTTAAACAGAAAAATGTACTGAATGAACCTTACTGTCCAGCAAATGAAGGAAGCAGGCCACACATGGAATGACCCGATCAGGAGCAGAAGCACTTTTGCTTCTTTGCACTTTGTGAGCTACATGCATTATCTTGTTGCTCTGAATTAATGGAATCAGTTCATTATCATTATTTGTTCTTTATGTGCAGCACTCCTTAAAAAACAGAGGAGTTAAAAAATAAAAATGAAAGAAAAAAGGGTCTATTTTTTTCCTATCATTTTACCGACATTGAAATGCTAAATAAAACTTGTGCTTAACATAAGTTATTGACAGATCAATTTAAGTCAGTGACCAAAACCCCACAACTCCCAGAGACACTTTGTGATGGATTAGCCCTTGGCTGGGGGCCAAACCACACACCCACTCACCCAGTTCCCCTCCCCCCCACCCAAGGACAGGGGAGAGAATTAAAGGGGTAAAGGGAAAAAGGACTCGTGGGTTGAGATAAGGAAATTGAATAACTAAACTACAATAATACTGAAAATAATNTCCTGGGCTGGTCACTGGGGCTGTGCTCCCTCCCAGCTTCTCCTGTTTGCAGACAGCCAGAGAAGCTGAAAGACCTTGGCAGATGCATAAACATCACTTTTTATCAGCTTTCTTCTGAGCACAAATCCCAAACACGGCCTCTTGCTAGCTGTTATGAAGAGGGTTAACTCTGTCTCAGCTTAACCCAGGACACACTTACTCCAAAATTATTCTGGTTTTCTTAATTTCTTTCATTTTTGTCTTTTTTTAATTTTAGTTTCTTATCATTGGACTTAGTTTAGTCAGTTTTGAAAATTTATCAGTTTTAGATTGAATCTCTTGTCTCTGTTATATTGATTAATAAACCAGATAGAATAGCTTTCTCCTTGCTCTTCTCCTTATCATACCTGCTCTTTCTTCTACAGGTTGCATGATTTTTTTTCCTTAATCTAAGCAGAGCCTTTCTTCAAGCTCTGAACCTCTTGGTTTTCATCTTCAGTATCTTTTATATTCTTCCTGTCAGACTCGATTTAGAGAGTCATCCTGGCTTTTTTTAAAGTGCATATCATGAAAGAAAAAGGGAAGTCACCTTGTCCAATTCCTTCAGACTGTTGTAGCATTGTTCCCTATTTAGTATTTTTCAATACTACCTCTATTTTTAAATATTAAAATATACAAAGGTGTTAGTTATTTGTATTAGAAAATTATACATTAGCTCCCTAACTCATCTTCTTCACACTCAACCATTTTTTTCTCATTATTGCTATTTGCATATTGTACTTATAAATTTGTGAGAACTGAGAGTTCCCTTTTTTTCCCTAGTTCAAAAATATTCTTTCCTGACCTTTACTGTATAGCCATGATTTCATGTCTGCCTCTTACTGCTCATTTTTTTAAAACCTTTGTGGTCTGTTTTTGTTACCTGTATTAGTCTTTTTTTTTCTGGCCTCTGTTTAAAGTTTTATCTTTGTTAATTGTGATGGATTTGAACAATTCTCTTCCACTACAAATTTCATTATGATCTCTGATACCTTTATCTGTATTGTACTGAAGATAAACACTTTTTATTTAGCAATCTTAGCAGTCTCTGTGCAGGAGACTTTATTGCAGGTCATAGAAAGTGATCATCAGATTAAACTGACAGTTTCCACAATGGGAACAAAAAATTAGTACATGCACTGCATTCTGAGATCCTCAACAGTCTGCAAGAGGACATGGAAGTGCAGAATAAAATAATGAACCATTTCTGTGGAGAACCAAGATCTGAGGAGGGAGAAGAAGCTTCAGTAGGTCCCCACTCCATGTGGGTCCCCACTGTCTCTGCTCTTTTTCTTCAGAATTTAGGAACCTGTCAGAGAGAGAAAGAGAAAGAGAAAGAGAAGAAAGAGAAGAAGAGAGGAGGCGAAAGGAGACCTGAGTTGAAAAGGACATATATCCATCACTTAGTCCAACTGCCTGACCCCTTCAGGCTGGCCAAAGTTAAAACATGGCATTAAGGTTGTTGTCCAAATGCCTCTTTAAACACTGACAAGCATGGGGCATCAACCACCTCTCCAGGAAGCCTTTTCCAGGGTTTGACTGGCCTCTTGGTAAAGAAATGTTTCCTCGTGTCAAGTCCAAGCCTGCCCTGACAGATGTAGCTTTGAGCCATTCCAACGCATCCTACCACAGCATACCAGCAAGAAGAGATCAGGACCTCTCTCTCCACTTCCCTTCCTCGGAAGCTGTAGAGAGCAATGAGGTCACCCCTCAGCCACCTTCTCTCCAAACTAGATAAATCCAGAGTCCTCAGCTCCTCCTAAGGGTGCATTTAACTCCTGCCTCCAGATGACTGATAATAAGATTGAACAGAACCAGCCCTAGAATTGAGCCCTGAGGAACAGCACTGGTGACCAGTCACCAGCCAGATGTAGCCCTGTTCACTGCAACCCGTTGAGCCCTGCCGTTCAGCCAGTTCTTCACCCAGCGCACCATGTACTTGTTCATCTCAAAGCTAGACATCTTTTCCAGAAGTATGCTGTGAGGGACAGTACCAAAAGCCTTAATAAACCCCATAAAAGCTACATCCACCACCGTTCCTTCACCCACTAGGTGGGTGTCCTTGTCGTAGACGGACATCAAATGAGTTAGACAGGACTTCTTCTTTGTGAACCATGTTGACTGGGCCTGATTATTGCATTGTTCTTTAAGAGTCTTTCAGTATTACCCAGTTTAGTGGTTGGCAGCCCTGCATATGGCGGGGGGGGGTTGAAACTAGACGATCACTATGGTCCTTTTCAACCCAGGCCATTCTATGATTCTATGATGATTCTATGATCATGTTCTCCATAATTCTTCCAGGTCCTGAGGTAAAAGACAGTTTGCTGTTAAAAGAACAAGTGCATTGATATTGCTTATTTTTATCCAATGAATTTTAAAAAAAATAATCCTAAAGACAGGTCTAATCTCAAGGTAGGACTTTATGTGAGGTAGTGTCTCAGGATTTGAAGTGAAGCACCATTGACCATCCAGAGCAAAGATGAACTATGTCTCTTTGGATGGAAGATGAGCAAATCTCCACCTTGTTCCCAACTTTAAGGTTTTTTAAATCCCAGAACTGAGAATTTTTGTTCACACATCTAAAGGCACACGTCTGCTCTGGGAATTCATAATGAGAAGAAGATGGTGGTAATTTTTTGTTTTCCCTCTCAGTCCTTTCTAGATTAAATGCTTTCAGTCAGAAATGCTCTCTTTCTGCTAATGCTTCTGTGGTGTCCTATGGCAAATCATGCACTGAGACACTGCCTTTTCTTTTTCCATCTTCTTCTTCATTGGGATGAATGTTTCTCTGGGCCCTGAGATCCAAGACTCAGAATTGCTTTAACTTGTTAGAGTTCTTTCTTCGTAGGAGTTTTTACAGACTGAAAGAGAACCTTGGTTGCACTTCTCATTATTGGTATTTCTGAGTATCAGCTAAGCCGCTCCTAATGAAGCAGAGCCATAAGCTTCATTGATGCTTAGTAAAAGATGTATTCCTTTTCTTTTTTTGGTTTCTTCAGTGGTTTGGTGTTTTGTGAGGATGTATGTAGAGGCAGCTGTTAACAGACACAACATGTATAATGAAGCATCTTGATGTCACTCCATCACAGCATGACCGTGGCTTGAATTTCTTTAAATACTGATGTGCAGTGCATCTATCTGAGCTTTCAAAGGAGTATACAGAGGCTGTAGTGAGGCTCAGTCAGTTCCTCTATTGGGATGTTGTGCTCTAGGGTAATATGAGATTAGGTCCATGATGCCCAGTTCCTGGATTTCAGCACAGAACAATGTCAAAACCTAGCAGCTCAACACAGAGGAAAACAAGAAAATAATTCAGAGTATTTTTAACATTATCTTGGGTCTAAATCTTATCACTCCTGTATTGTTTTGAATAAGAAAATACTAAGCTTTTTTTTTTAAATAAATATTTGCACAGTAGAAGGAGCTTAAATTAAAAAAAAATATTTAGTGTGTTGTTGCCTGTAAAGATGAGCCAGATTTGTGGAATAATGCATGTGGTTTTAGCGTTGCAGTTCAGGAAGATGATGGACATTTATTCAAAGCTATGAAGTGAAAGGAGTCAGAGGATTTTAAGTCAGTGGTATTAATGGTGTTAACCTGGGAGTAGAGGCAACATGCTGCTCAACCATATGCTTTGCAGCTGATTTATTAAACTACAGCTTACCTTGATGCTGCTTATGTTCAGAAATACTCATTTAATGGAACAATTTAAAAGAGGTATATATCTAGAAGTTTTTTTTTTAAGTTACTTTTTATGCTTTGAAAATTAAATAGTGTTCCCAGATTCTTTACGTGTTGGGTTTTGTTCTTCATCTGTGTATTTTGGTTGCTGTCAGACTGGTTTCAGTTGAGCTTGAGGTCCATTGGAGCTGCACGTGTACTTGTCCCTTAGACTGTTTCTGTGACTATGATCCAGGTTAACCTCTCATTCTCCAGCCTCCATAGGATTAAACTATTTATGCTAAACCCAGTTTGATAAAACCAGGCAAAGGAGAGGCTGCATGTTTAGCTGGTCTGGTAGATCTGGAGGGAAATATAAACCAGTCTTATCTCTTGCCTTCCCAGAGCTACAGGCACCATGCAAACTTTAATGAAAAGTCCCTCTCCTGGTGTTTATTTCCAACACACATGGGAATGATCAGGAAACCCTCTAAAGAACAAAACACCCCAATTTCTTCTCTGTCCTTTCGTTGTGTTAGAAAAATGACCTGGCAGAAGCTTTACCCAATCCTGCCATTTCAGAGTCATCTCTGAACAAGACAGAGGAGCACGGGGCAGCTTCTCTGCTCTGCTGAGGGCAGAGCTGCTTTCAAGCAATTCGTCTGGGGCCCATCTGCTTTCCTAATTGCCGAGCTTAACCTGCTGCCTTTCAGGGCACGTTTGCTGCGTGGTCTCCCCTGGGTGGGAGCAGCAGAGTAGAGCACGGGGCAGAGGAGGTGAGGAGATCTCATCGCTCAGCTTGGGCACGTCATGACACCACAGCTGACCAAAGCCATGGTGACCTTTGTGGGTGTGAGTCCTTGTGGCTCTTGCAGTTGGGGGAGCCTCCTTTTCCTTCGTATCCTTTGTTTGTTTAGGGGTTGGAGAGGTCTAGAGGTGATGTAAGCATACAAAGGTGCTGGGAAAATGCAGAGGAGAGGGGGGCTTTGAATGATCTTGTAAATGAAGACAAGAAGTTTGAAAAAAAAACCAGATTTAAGTAGCAGGATTTTCATAATGTGATAAGCTGGGGGGAGCATGTGAACTGATGGCAAAAGTGGTTATTGTGGATTGAATTAATAAGGGATGTGACAGACAGAATGAGACCTCTAGCTGCACGGACAGTCACACCTCAGGCAGCAGAGGAAGGCACAAAAAAGATCAACATTGTGATTTGTGAGCTTAAGGATGAGCTTAAATTTGGAAGCAGCATTTTGGAAACACAAATTGCTACTTTTACACCAGATCCATGCTGTTGTTATGTGTATTATTAAAAGAGATGGCTTTATAATCTATTATTTATTTGTTGTAAATCATTCATTCTTCTGCCTGTTTCTTTGCAGGCGACTGCAGAAGTGACAGTTTAGACTTACCACAGGGTGTCTCTCACTGGTAAAGTTTGGCATCCTATCCATTACCACCCATATCATCTCTAGGCTGATAATTACTTTCTCTTATTTGGTCAAGATAATTCACTTCAAAGGATTTTTTTTTGATTAAGCAAATCCATTAATATGATTTCTAGATAATATTAATGCTTCTTTGTTTGAGTCTTCTCAGTTACTGTTTGGACACCACATTTTTCTGTAATCCATTAAGGAAGATCAGAGTCTTCTGAAGTTTACTTTAATGGGAGCTCTTCTATCAAGTAATTAATATTTGCCAGGGTCCAGTTGAATGAATTGAGTGAAGTAAATACATATATGATACTGTTGCAGGAACCATCTGTGCCCATCTCTTATACAGACCAATATAATGTAAATCCATGACAGTGTTCACCTGAGGAACAGTCTCACGCTCAAGCTTTCTGAACCTGTCCCACAAACTGTCACAAATGCTGCCCAAAATTCTGATTTCTTACTCAGCAAAACAGACGAATGAAAGAAATGTTGTTCAGGAAATTATGATCTTTTTGATCTTTTTATTATTTTCTTCCAGGAAAGGAAGAAATGTTACAAGAAATCTGATCAATTTATATACTTTAAGAGACAGAATTGATGTCTCAATCCATGAAAACAGCTTTCTATACAATCACGGACATGTATTTTCTTCTGAATTAGAATGGCAATGTTCTAAAGAGCAGCCAAAAATAAACAGAGATTGTTCCGATAAAGGAACAGCTGGGACGCAGGCAGAAGACAGAGGAAGTTGAAAATATTTGTAGATAATAGTATCTTTTAAAAGTAGTTGCCTAATTTATAGTGTTGACAGGTATAAATCTTTGGTTAAATACTTATGTTTTTGGGGTTATTTTCATCCCAACATGCACTTTAAGCACATTTGGTGACATGTAATTATATGTTTGTTTTGGGTTGTTCTGTTTCAAGTAGATTTTGAAACTTCCATCTCTTTGAACCACCAATGGATGATTGAAGCAAATGACACACTTGCAACATCAGTGAAAAAAAACCCCTCCTTGTGCATGTTCAACACCGCTAGACTTCACTACATACTTTAAATCTTGTTTCGGCTTTTTGGCCAGGGGAGATTTCGTATCGTCTGATACCTCCCACTTCCCCTAGTGCAGTGCTGTACTCTTTCCACTGGGCTTTGCTTCAGGTCTTCCTGTTACCCTCGCCAACATCAAGCAGGAAACTTCACCTGAAGTAATTGAGCTGCAACTAATTAATCAACCATCTGATATAGTAGATGGAGATAGTGAGTGTGCATGCGTGCCGGTGGTACACCACCTGCTGCCCGTCATCCACTTACTCACATCCTTCCTCTGACTGAGAGATCTCAGGGGACAATGGTAAAGATAGCTTGCCTTTGGAATATTTTCCACCTGTATCTACCCACAAAATAGCTGCCTATCTCAGTTAATCTAAGTGATTTGAAGTATTTGTGCTCATCTATATTAGTTGTTCACTACCTTTCCATGGAACCATTTGATGTCTGGTAAATTTAGAATGTTATGGGGACTATTGCTTTCTCTTTTTGTTGTTTCTGATCTTTTCGAAGCTGAAAACAAAAAGGAGTGATGTTAAGAACAGATCCTGTGTAAGATTTCATTGATACGTCCACAAGATGCAGTAACATTGTACTACTACAGTTAAAAACAGTGAGAGATTTTTACAGCAAATCCATTGATTGTGAAGGGCTAGATATTCTGTTAAATGTAATTAGGAAGAATAAAACCTTCATTAAGGGTGGACATTTGAAAAGAGAATCTTCTTTTGTTTTTTCTATATTTTATCCTTTTATTTGAGGACAGATATTATTTAATCTTAACTAATCCATAAACACACACTTTTCTTAATAATGTCTGTAATTTCCTTAAAATATGGGTTAATTCTTAGGGAAACAGAGATTGAGCAAAGCCGCTCCAGCAGAATACACTGCTGTTTGATGTAGAGTGAAGATAATCAAGTACTAGGAAGATAAATCTTCAACTCACTGTTTCCATCCATGTACTGTTCTTATTTTTGTGCTGGTCCAGATGTTTCAGACATGTCATTTTCTCAAATGAAAGTTACGGTCACTTGGCACACTGAGCTACTCTCTGTCATTTGAGGTCAGCAGGACCCAAGCAGATGCTGTCTTTAAGTGCAATAAACTTGCTTAAACATTTAAGTGATGCACTTGTAAATGCAAACGGGAGTTTCATTGCTGTGTGACAGAAATAACTGGTCTCCCTTACTGAAGTCATTTGGAGGGAATCCAGAGGCTTATGAAAGTATGTGCTCAAAGGGTGAAAAAAGCCTCACGAATGGATACCTTTGAAATTCCTGGAAAGATCTATGCCAGTGATGGAAAACACGAGCACTGATGTGTCTCTGACATACTGTCTTTCTTTCCTCCCGTCCCCTTTTTCAAGGACAGTGATGATCAGTGATGTGCTTTAGGCACACTGCCAACGAATCTTCTCTAAATTTCCCATTAAGAAGCAAAAATATTTACAGCGCATCGCTTCTCAATCAGGGGAAAGGAGCTAGTACTTGTAAAGGGAATATATGACACTGGGGAAGCTCTCTGGGTCTTGTCCTCGAGTAATGGAAGCTGGGGCTCTGAACCATTGGACCACATGGGGAACTGGACAAGCAAAACACTGGGAGGCAATCTTCATGCTGCGTTCACATCTTATGTGATTTGTAGCAAATGCTGTGAGATATGCATCTGTGGAAAGAGGTGTAAATGATCTGTGCATGAACTGGGGTAGCCTAGGGGCTGTAAAGGTGACAAGATTAAAATAGGATATTGATTATGATAGAAATCTTTTGGTGGGAATGCAATAGCAAGTTGAACTCAGCCTTAATGAAACCATGGTGGTTTTCTTTTTTTTTTTTTTTTAATTTTCTAGTTTACTTTAGAAGGAGATTAGAACAGAAATCAGAAATGTTATGTATTGCACTCATTTTGTGCCTCCAAATAACCTTTTGTTTACTATGGCAATATTTTCCATTTTACATAGCGCTGCATTTTTCCATGGAAGGGAAATTAATGGAATTTCCCACCTAAGAATTTTCCTAGGATCAGTCTTGCTCAGCCCTAAAGCCAGTCTTTCGTGCTTGTAAGAAGGACAATTAGTCTGGTTTCATGCTAAGGAGACACTGGCTGGTTCATAATTGCATTGATCAGAGTCCATTTGTGGCGTCAGAAATCCTGGGTTCAGACTGAACTCAAATAAGCTTTGCTGTTTTTTGTCGCAGGTAGGTTTATGTTGTTACTGTGTGGTGCTTTGCCAGCCTCTGCAGAGGCAGCTGAATATCAAGGGTTATTAAATGATCCTTGAATATTCCCTCAGAGGGCTGCAAGAGTATTGATGACTCAATCCTGGAAGATTTCAGACTTCAGCTCTGTAAAATTTAGTATCAAGAGAAATTGTAACAGCTTTATTATTTCTAAAAAGGAAAACAGATATGTGTGTGTCTCCATCTCTCTTCTTATACCTTTCTCTTTGATTTTCCATGCTGAGTTATTTCTCAGAGACACAACCATGTATGGGTATAGTCTACATATTCACTTGCTGGCATTTCCCAAACTGCTCAGACAGCCTGTCATGGGAAAAAAAATGCATTTTCTGAGTAAAAATTCAAGGGCTGTAGAACATAACTGACAGTGAAGTGTTTAAAACCACATAAATTATTTTTGGCTTTATTTAGTCTAGAAGGAATAGAGCATTGTGCATATTTTGCTAATGCTTACATTAAAAATGAAGGCATGATTTGTTTCCCATGCCTGAGCCAAATTGCAACGACTTTCTGTTACGCTAAAGCTTCTGCCTGATGTGCAAGAAGAATAGTCGTGTGCAAGAGGAAGAGAAGATCATGATGTGTATGACATGCAGTCACCAGCAGCCTTGGGATGCTCCTTTTGATAACAGAAAAGTAGCTGGAAATCAGTGAGCCATCCCAGCTCTTAGAGATTTGTGCTCACATCCCATGTCAAGTTTTCCATCCTAGAGACTTGTATGGAAGCAAAGTCATGGAATGTTCAGGTTCCTTCAAAGATAGCCCACATGTTGTGCCAGTGGAAGGGCTGTTGTGTCATAGCTAGGTACGCAAAATAAAATGGTCTTAGAGGTGCTGAACACTCACAGCTTGGCACCTCTGAAATTGTTTGAAACATGTACACACTGATTAGATGCTTTTCTCTGACCACGGGAACCTTGCTGAAATCACAGAGCACACCCACACATGGCTTAAAGAAGCAGTTTTAGAAAGCTGGCAAAAGTGCTCCCCTAATCCATGTCTTCTCTTATGGAAAAAATTAACTTCTTAGAATACAAAAATGTCAATTATTTTCCTCTCCTTTCAGTTCGGGTAATATAGGCATAAAGAGTTTCAGCTCATCAAATTTAACTGACTTGAAATCGATGTGGGTTTTATGTGCAGTCAATACCACAGTCTGCTCTTGTGTGTCACAGGAAAAACCTGTGTTTTTTTAACATATTTGTACATTTCCTTCACTGATGGTAAAAAGACAGGAGAAAAGATTTGTGTGGAATTATGCAAGCAGAATACAGAGGAGGGAATTATTTTAATGACCTGCCTTTTAGTTTTTTCTAATTTCTGGAGCAGGAAAGGCATGCAGTGAATGGGAAAGACGACTTAGTTTAAAATCGTAGATGAACTGAACCTACTTCTTCAAACCTTACTCCTGCAAGCAATCCCATTAAAATGTGGTCTTAAAATCTTAATGTATCTTTTATGCAAAATTGCTATGCTAGGAAGAGGAGAAGAAAATTTCCTGTCCAACACTGGGCAAGGTCTCCCCACACAGACAAGTGGGTGCTGTATAGGGGCTGATACTTGAGGCAATAAGGAAAGGCAATCTTGCTCTGGTGGGTCAACCTTGGCTGGAAGCCAGGTGCCCACCAGGCCGCTCTGTCACTTCCCTCCTCAGCAGAACAAGGGGAAGAAAAGAAGATTAAAAACTCGTGGGTCAACATGAAAGCAGTTTAAGTAAAGCAAAAGCCAAGGCTACGCACGGAAGCAAAGGAAAAACAAAGATTTTATTCTCTACTTCCCATCAGCAAACAATGTCCGGCCACTTCCTGGGAAATAGGGCTTCAGTACGCATAGTGGTTGCTCCAGGAGACAAACGTCATAACAACAAATGCCCCCCTCCTCCTTCCTTCCCTTAGCTTTTATTCCTGAGCTGGTGTCATATGGTATGGAATAGCTCCTTGGTAGGTTTGGGTCAGCTGTCCTGGCTCTGTCCCCTCCCAAGATCCTGCCCACCCCTGAGGCCCTGAGCCTCCTGGGGGTGAGGGGTGTTGGGAGAGAGCCTCGATGCTGTGTGAGCACTGCTAAGCAGTAGCCCAAACACTGGTGCTATCAACACCTTTTTATCTACCAGTGCAACACACAGCACTGTGAGGGCTGCTATGGGGAAATTAACTCTGTCTCAGACAGACCCAATACAATCTCCACTCCTTATTCCACACCATTTGTGTCATGCTCAGGTCCCACATAATTTAATACATAATACACATCTAACCATTTCGTTGCCATTTGATTCTCATTACTGAAATTCCTTCTTACCAACACTTATAACTTAACTACATAGTTGAACCATCTCTGTACCCAACATACAGATTATACATTCTCACTAACTACTGTCCCCTGTCTGTTAACAGATGGATATTATTCTCCCATTTCATGGGCTTCTTCCACTCCTCTAGATGTTCGCAAACAGGCTATGACTTGATCCCGTCTGCCAAGATGGGTGTTCAGGACAGGAGAAGCAGCATGTTCGATTGTTGGGCACCAGCACTGGCTTGGTTGGCATCATTGTTTCACTCTTCCAGTTCCTTGTGAAACTCGCTCTTCGTCGGTTCAGGTTGTTCCTGCCACATCACTTCCTACAATATACAACTCACATCACAGATTATTTTTCCCCCAAGGTTAAAACTCCTTGAGGTACACACTGGGTCTTCCCATCCTCCCACATTACCCACCAGGTACACCCAGGTCCTTGAGCAAAGACAGTGCCACAAATGGGTTTGCCTTTTCCCATGGGAGGAGCAATCCATACCACCTTCCCCAGCCATTTCCCTGTGTGCACTACAGGGCCCTTATCTCCTCCCACAGTATGCAGGGGTTTTGTTTGGGCAGGACCAGGTTGGTTAACAGATCCTCTGGTGTTAACCAGCCAAGTGGCTTCTGATAAATTTGTGTCCCAGTGCTTCCATGTCCCATTGCCCAATGCTCTCAGAATAGTTTTTAACAGTCCATTATATCTCTCAATCTTTCCAGAAGTTTGTGGGTAATAGGGGATGTGATATGCCCACCCAATGCCATGTTTCTTCACTCATGAATTTATAAGGTTGTTTTGAAAATGAGTCCCATCGTCCAATTCAATTCTTTCAGGAGTGCCATGTCATCACAAAATTTACCTTTCAAGGCCCAAGATGGTGTTATGGGCAGTGGCATGGTTTACAGGACATGTCTCTAGCCAACCAGTAGTTGCTTCCACCATGGTGAGGATGTAGCGCTTGCCCTGGCATGTTCATGGCAGTGGTTCAACATAGTCAATTTGGCAAGCCCCACCATATTGAAAACCCAGCCACTGCCCTGTGTTCCAGGGAGATTTTTTTTCCAGGGATGAGGAGATACAGGTTGCTTTCCATAGTGTAATGTCTTCAGCTTTTTAAAAATTTTATTATTACTTCATATATTTTTTTTTTAGTTTCTGTTGGGTGAATTTAACCTCTGGAGCAGGAGCGTTTCTTACCTTATCCTGCACTGCCCTGAATACACTAGCATTCACGATAATACCTGTCCTGGATGGTTTGATTCCTCCTGTCTTTCCTCATCTCTCACTCCTTGGGAACTGTCCATACTGGAACAATGACATACCTGTCTATTGCTATCCTTACTTTTCAGTCAGCGGCTTAGTACCAGATTTATGTCTTTTAAAACAACGCCTGAAGTAATGTGATTGCAGCACTGTCTGCAGGGTACCTGGAAAGGGGTTCATGTGACTTCTGGAGGTTGCACGCTTGGAAATCACAACACACTATGGTTTTGGGGTTATTGTTACAGCATGTCGTCAGAGATGGGATTCAGAGCTCTGCAAAGCAAAGGGAATTTATAGGATTTCTTATCTGAAGGTGAATCAGATTTCTACTGCTGGTGTTGAGGCATATCACAGAATCACAGAATTATAAGGTTGGAAAAGACCTAGATCATCCAGTCCAACCATATCCAATACTTCCCAACTAAATCATATCCCTCAACACAACATCCAGACGTTTCTTGAACACCCCCATGGTCGGTGACTCCACCACCTCCCTGGGCAGTGCATTCCTGTGCCTGACTACCCTTCCCGAGAAGTAATATTTCCTAATGTCCAGCCTGAATCTCCCCTGGCGCAATTTGAAACCATTGCCTCTAGTTCTATCACTGTCTACACGAGAGAAAAGGCCGACCCCTAGCTCACTACAACCTCCCTTCAGGAAGTTATAGAGAGCAATAAGGTCTCCCCTGAGCCTCCTTTTCTCCAGGCTGAACAATCCCAGCTTCCTCAGCCGCTCCTCATAAGTCCTGTGCTCCAGACCCCTCACCAGCTTCATAGCCCTCCTCTGAACACGTTCCAGGGCCTCAATGTCTTTCTTGCAGTGAGGGGCCCAAAACTGAACACAGTACTCGAGGTGCGGCCTCACCAGTGCCGAGTACAGGGGGACAATTACCTCCCTGTTCCTGCTAGTAACACTGTTTTTGATGCAAGCCAGGATGCCGTTGGCCTTCTTGGCCACCCGGGCACACTGTCGGCTCATGTTCAGCCGAGCATCAATCAATACCCCCAGGTCCATTTCCTCTACGCAGTCTTCCAGCCACTCCGCCCCAAGCCTGTAGCGTCGCTCGGGGTTGTTGTAGCCGAAGTGCAGGACCCGGCATTTGGTCTTGTTGAACCTCATTCCATTGGCTTCAGCCCAGCTCTCCAGCCTGTCCAGATCCCTCTGTAGGGCCTCGCTACCCCCAGGCAGATCCACACTCCCAGCCAATTTGGTGTCATCTGCGAATTTACTGAGGGTGCAAGTTACTGAGGGCATGATGCTACTAAAGCAGATTTCCAGAATGAAAAGGTCTGCAGCCTTTCTGAAGGAAAGTTGTTGTTATTACTGCAACAGAGGGGGAGAGCCCACCTTAAGGAAAACCTTGAAATAGCCCAAGTTGCCTCCTGCTGATGGTTCTCACGCTATGACAGTTTTGTTCAGATACACCCGTAAATCAGACTTACTCATTTTAGATCATGTTGCTGAAGATATCACCTAGCATAGCTGGCTTGTGATTCAATATAATACTCTAAATTAGTGGACTTGCCTATAAATTTTAGCTATTGTTCTACCTCAAGGATACTATTTGCACCTCCATACTATCTGCTGCAAGCGTAAAATGGCAAGTGCTTGCTGAACCTTGCTAGTTGAAAGCATTAACGTTCACTAATAAAATTTGCTAGCTTCTATCTGAAACAGGTGAAGAAAACAAATAGAAAATATATAAAGGAAAATTATCAGCATTATTTCTATATCCTATCTGACAAAAATGCTGCCTGTGTACTGTAAATTGTATGATGTATTGTATATTTTTAAAAGTATAATCTTGCATATGAAGCACAATATGTCCTAACCTTCCTGAAGATCAGTCCAAATTGTTGAAAACACTGCCTGTACCTTCAGATACTGCCAGTAACAGGTTTTATGAGGGAAATCAAGACCTTTCTGTTAGGAACGCTGTTACAGCAAGTCTGCAGTGTACATGCCTTCACGCTTGTCATTTCGCTGCAGCTCCTGCTGGCAGGGGCAGCTTGCAAATGCTCCTTGCAAACCAGAATTGGCAGCCCCTCTGCTGAAGGATGATTTCCCTGAGCTATGGTTTATTTATGGTTAATGGTATTTTACAAGATTTGCTTTCAGCTAAGAGAAAAAAGTGTCACACCTAAACGTCTGCAGAGCTATTTCAACACCATGGATTCTCAGCCTTCTCTCTGGTTTCCCAAGTTTTCCATTTCCCTCAGCCTAGATAAGAGCATATACCAGAGTTTGTGTATTGAGTAGTTTGCTTTTGGAGGCTTGCACAATGGGTGCTTCCGCAGCTATGCTGGGGTCCCACTCTCCAAAAGTGTTTGGAAGCATCGTGCTATGCAAGCGTGCAGAGTCAATGGGAACAGCTCGACTGATACAGAAAAGCATATGGCATGAAAATCTTTTTGAAATGTAAAGTTTTAGGGTACATTTGACCTTTTACCAATGGCAGTGATTTAATGTTCTGCTGAAAGGCAGTTACTGAGGTGGACTGTCCACGTACCTAGAAACACACCCTGGCTCTTTTATTACTGAGCAGAGTAATTATTTTTAGCTCGAAAACGCTTCTTTAGCAGCTTCGCAGTCTGGTGTTTCTTGCTGGAGATGCTCATTTCCTAGACAGAGAGCTCCAGGAACACAGCCTTTAAATACTGATGAAAACAAAGAGCCGTACTATTCTCTGAGCAGAGTCACGCAGAGATGAAGTGGCAATTTAAAAAGCCATTAAGCATCTTCTCGGAGCTCCACGCTGCTCCGCTCGGGCACTCTGTGGGGTTAGGCTAGCTCGCTGCCCATGGTCAGCTGCAAATATTAAGCAGGGCAGGGGGCGAGGGGTTCCAGAACCTTCGCCGTGGGGCACCGGGTCCTTCGCCCCAAACACCCACCGGCCACCCTGGTTTGGGAGAGGCACCCCTCGTGCACACCCGCCCCCCCCTCCACTGGCAGCCGCTTCCTCCCGCGGCAACACCGCCCCCCACCCCGCCGCCCGCCCCTCGCGCGCCCCGCCCGGCCGCGGGGCCGCCCACTCCCGGCGGCGGGAGCACCCCGGGGGCGGGGGAGCTGCTCCCCTCCGCCCCCGCCACCGCCCGGGACTGGACGCGGAGGCATGAAGAGGAGCGTCCTCGGCAGGGAGGGCTGAGGCGGGTTTGGGTGCTGTGCGGCTGCGGACCGGTCGCCCCATGCGGGCTCCGTCCCCCGCGGCCCCTCGCCGCCGCTGCCGCCCGCGCCGGGATGGAGGCGCCCGGCTGCCGCCGGCGGCAGCTCCCCGTCTTGCTGCTGTGGGGTGAGTGGCGGGGGGCTGGCCCGGGGCGTCCCCGCCCGGCATCCTCGCGGCGTGTGCGCGGTCCCCGCGGGTAGGGGCTTCTGCCGGGGCGTGGGGGTGAGGTTCGGCAGAGGTGCGAGCTTGAGCTTCCCCCACCTTTGCAAGAGCATCCTTTGGGGCGGGGGACTTTCTCCGGTGGTCCCTTGCGGGGGTTGCCCGGAGAGGTGGCGCGCAGGCCCGCGCGGGTGGGTCTGGGGGCGTTGCTTTCCCCCCCGAGGCGCTCCGAGCGGAGCCGCGGCCCCGCGGCGGGAGGGTTGCGGCAGCGCGGGCGGGATGCGGGATCTGGTCCAGTCCAGCGCCCCGCCGCCGGGGGTGAGAGGGGGGAGCCCTGAAACGCGGCGCGGGGCGCGCATCCACCCGGAAAACCGACCTTACCAGTGTCTAGCGTTAGCCAGGCGTTCTGTCTCGGATCCCAAATCCGATTTTGGGGAGGCAGGTTTGGCCGCTGGGGAAGATTTTCTGCTGCAGGTGAGGGGCTGATTCCCGTTAGAGTGGTTGAAACAGTTGTGAAAGTTCAGCCGTCCCTCAGATCTTTCACTTAATAGAATAATAATTCTACTGCTGGAAAAAACCTTTTTTTTTTTTTTTTTTTTTTTTTTTTTNGCCTTGTCAGGTGGCTTGTTTTAGGACTCCCAGATTTAATGTTTTGCAGTCAGCTCAAAAGTTGCCAGGAGAAGTAAGACCTGATCTTCTTCAGTCATCAGTAAACACAGAGATGTAGTTAATTCCCAATGAATCACAGCGGAGAAGAAAATCAGGCTGTGTACATTTAGGAGGTTTATCTGAGGACTTTATGACTTTGTTTGCTAAGTTTATGCCCCTTCCCTTTACAAAGCTGGCAAACACTGGACATCCTTCTATGAGAAGACCCACAAATAAATGGGTAATTGTATTGACAGTGTTCAGCAGCATTGTCTTGACCTCGTCTGTCAAAAGAATGACATGTCAAATGCATAAATTTTCTGATTCTCTGTGGCTTGAGGACGGCTAAAATCTTACCTTAATTGCTGAGATTTTTTTGTTATTTCCTAGCTGAAAAGAAATTTAAAAATGGGCAACACCTGTCTTGACAGGTGGAAGATTTATGCAGTCTTGAACTTAGGGAACCAGGCAGTAATAATGTTACTGTGACTTTTACAAAGCAAAATTGCTTATTGGAGATTTATTTTCAGAGACTGAGTGGAGTGAGGGACAATGCCCCTGTACCTCAGAAAACTACAGGGAAAACTTTTTTTTTTTTTTTAACCAGAGGGAGACAGGTAAATCAATGGTGCTAGACATTTTTGACTGTGGTGGTTGCTTTCTTAGTAGAATAACACCAGAACATGATTTTAAGGATATCTGTTAACTGATAATGCAGTGCTTTTTCTTGGATTTGGAAAGGATAGGTATAATCAAGAACTAATGAAATTAGACTAATTTCCTGCTATAAAAGCCCTAAAAAATTGATGATGTGAAATCAAAGTTTTTAATAAGGAAAGCCTTAAGTGGTAGAAAACTAAAGTTCTTTTTTGAGTAGCAGAAACACTTAATATCAGTTATTTCAGAAGGACACGTGACCCCTCTTGTTAAGGTAAACCTCTTGCCGGGCTTCTCCCTCAATCCAGTGGGAAGCCTGTCTGGGTGGGGGACCAGGACTGTGTTGTGTAACCTCAGACTGCTGCTTTTTGTCTAGGGCTCTTGAAACATTATCACTATGTAGAACCATCGGTTGTGTTGACCCTCCTTAGCAAGGATGATAAGAAAAGGCAATGCACTTGCTGGAAGCTCAGTGATTACAGGAGAAGTCGGATTTGCTGTCTGCGTGGGGCTGTGTGTATGTCTGTTGGGGGGAGAAGGAATGTGTGAACTGAGGTACCTGGTACACAGGCATGTCATCGGTACTGTTTCCCCTATGAAGTGCTGATAACATCCAGAATGGGGCGAGGTGCAGAGCTGGAAACACCAGCTGTCAAGTGAAATCCCGTGGAGTTTGCTTAGCAGAGCTGTAGATGCTTAGAAAATATCTACTTGCTGCAAGATCTAAGCGCCTCAGAAATAATTATGTATTTATGATAACACCAGATTCTTTTATTCCACCTTTATGTATGGAAACTGAGGCAAGGAGAAATTTAAGGACTTGACCAAGACTTTTAAGTACATTTTTTACACAAGTTGTTGTTTTGACATCCCTGTCCAAACATTTGCTCCTTCATCCTTTATGTAATGACCGCATTTCAGTGGTGTTATTTGTATATGAGCTGAGAGATGCTACTAGAGGAAAGCTGTTTNAGCTGTTTTTTTTTTTTTTTTAAATTCTAGAGGAATTTTTCTCAGTATATGTATGTATACCTATATAGTGAGAGACGGTGTGATTTCAAAGACTGTCTGTAGTTGTTCACATTTCATAGTTCTGTTTCACAGTGGTTAGTGAAGCTCAACATTTTGGCCAGAGGTGAACAGCCAGACAGTTGGAAAGCAGGGAACAGAGCCTGGCTCCGGGCTCCCATTTTACTTTCTATTTTAAAGACCATATGTCATCATGCAAACAATAATGAAAAAGCTGTGTATTAAAGCCCAAATTCGGTAAGGTCCTGAGCTCCCCTTGCATGGAACGCTTTTGGACTCTAATGGGGGGGAAAAAAAAACCAAAGCAATTTTGTTGGCTTTATGTTTGAAAACTAAGTCAAGTTTTTTTCCATTATTTTCTTATGACTGTATCATGCTGTTCTGCAGCTGCAAAGGGTGGAATGAAGAAAGGGAAAACCGTTGTGGGAGCCCTGAATTTAATAGACCCAGGAGGGGGTGCATGTTAAAACAAACCTTTGCAAAGTAGAACATCTGAATTGGAGACAGACCAAAGAGTTTAACAAAAAACCTTCTCTACCAAAACAATTTCATTTTCTGAAGTCACAATTTTCAACACCAGGCAAACAGGAAACAGTCAGCAGACCCCATCAACATCCATCCTGAAAGCACAGCATCAAATGTAAATGCAACCTCTGCTTCAACTTGCTGTTGGATCCTTCCCACCATCCTTCACCCTTCTTGTGTTTTCCGATTCCTTTTTTTTCAGGAAGGTGTTGCCCTTTTCCTGAAGGTCTGCACAAACAGTAGGAGACAGGTTCATGCTACTTGCACTTGGAGAAGCGGAGTGTATTCTGTCAGAGTTTGGTTGTCTGTGGTGACTGCAAGTGGGCTGCAGGTGGTGGCATAAAGCATCGGATGCCGTCTCCAGCTGGCGTGGTCCCAGCAGCCAGGAGGAATGGCACTCGGGGTTGAAGGTAACACCAAAATTGAAGGTGGGAAGGAAGCAAATGGGCTTTTTGAACCGGATTTACACCCGTGAGATCCAGTCCCAAAAACCATTTAGCTTGTAAACTCCTAAATTAGTAAGATTTTAAGATTTTCCTACCTACATAGTACTTAGGTTTTTAAATACCGTGGAGGTCTGAGGCTTTTAGGTTTGTTTTAGCCAAACCTGCGAGGCAAACTGTCAGAGGCTGTGAACTGAAGCTAGAAATACATACTGACATAGACAGGTGCTGCTGTGGGTACAGATACACACAGGCCTCAAGATTTTAAGGAAAGGCTTAAGGGGAACCCTGGGAGGTTTTGCCCATTAAATTGTATTTAAACTTGGCAGCAGAAGCGTTTTTTATACAGTTCATTTTTTTTCAGCTTCTCCCACCTCTCTACTGATAGCAGAGGTGATTCGTGACTTGGTGTGGAGGCAAGTGCATGAAATCCTAGTTTTTCCTACCAAGGAAAGAAATACAGTGAGGGGTTCCTTTACAAAACAGCATTTGCTGCCATCTGTGTCTGCTATTGAAATGACTGCTTGAGAGAGAGGCATGAAGAAAGCAAACTGTGTTCTCATTTAGGGCTTGTGAAGAGGTTCATTTTTACAAACAGAATGAAGCCTGTTTTAATTCACACCATTTTGTTTTAGCAAAAGCTGTTGCACAAACCATCTTATTTCAGAATAGAAGTGTAGAAGGGTATTATTTTGTGTTTCATGAAAACAGCCTGTGCTTTTTTGATAAAATAAGAGTCTCGTTGCTGCCAGGCTTGCATTCAGATAAACTGGAAAATATAAATGAAAGCAATTACAGTATTTTAGTTTGACTGTGTATGTAGAACAACCTAAAAAGCTTCCTGAAGAACTTTTGGGTCATTTGGGAGGAAGATGTGTGGCTATGGGGAAAGAAAGGAGTAGGAAAGCAGAATAGAAGAAAACCTTATTTTCCACTATTTTTTTGGCTTGATACCTCTTCATACGCTGGCTTCCCTGAAACCGGTCTGAAAAGAGGAGACAGCTTTGTTCCTCTCTAAAGGCTTTAAAAGAAAGTGTGTTGGTGCTGCTAGAAATGGTCTGAAGGCTAGAGAGGGTCCCAGCCTTTGTCTTGAGGGCGGCTTGACATGACCTATCATGTTGGCTTGAACGAGGAGCATGTTTGTGTAACAGCTGGTGGCCTCAATTTTTCCCTTGAATACAGAGTTTTGTCTGTGTGAAGCCAGATTTATGGTGTTCTGTGGATGGGATGTCACTTGCTCCAGCTATGCTCAAAGCTGGGGAGGCTGATCTGAAGAGGACAATGTGATAGGCACTGCCGGGGCCCTAGCATGGCACTGGGCTGATGAGAGCACATCTTGTTTGCATCTGACCAGAGAAGCTGAGAGAGCAATGGACTATGCAGAAGTACCACACCCTACAATAAAATAAAGCATCTGTCTTACTACTTTCATACCATAATAAAAGTGGTTAATTTGCCCTTATTTTAGAGAGCATTATCTGGGGAAAAATTCTGTGGGTAGTGTGAGAGGAAATATTAACATTGGCCAGTAATGACTGTCACTTTTTATGGGAATTCAGAGTTTTGTTTCCAAATGTTGGAAGTGAAAGATTTCTTTTGCATCCCTTTGTGTGCAGGGAGGTTGATGCTAAAGACTCTGTTCTTTAGAAAATATTCCTGCATTTTTGTTGTCTCAAAATATGTAGTTCATGATTTCACAGGGTGTGCTGCTCTCAGTCTCAGAAGAAAGGAAAAGAGAGTTCACAGCCGTAGGGTATTCTGAAGAGGCTGGGAGGTACTGGGGCAGAAATAGCGTCTTGCAGAAGTCATTCAAGTGCTCATCAATAGGACACAAAGTCCAGGTTTCTTCCAAGAGTTAAGAACTTGGACTTTAGGTTTAGTCTGTAGTCCTGTCTCTCACTCACAGCTTGTACCCACCCAGAAGAATGTCCTCAAGGCTGTGAGGCAGATGTCCTCCTGATGTGGTGGTGCAAAGGCCGTGTGAGTCGGTCTTGTTGTCTGGAGACTCTGCTCTCTCTGGGGTACCCAGACATGTTCTGGAGCTTTGGAGTGGAGGGGGCTCTTTGCTTGGAGCGTGTCTCAGCCTTGGCATCAGACCTTTGCTGCCTGGTAGCCACACAGAGCTGTGGAAGATTTTCTCTTCACGTTTGTTTTTGGTGGTTTGCCTGCAAGGGTGATGCTGTCCTTCCATGCCCCTGGAGTTTGTGAGTTCTTCCAGCTTTGCTCCTCAAGGATGTCCGTGTATCAAGAGCATAACTTGTCCAATTTAATATTAGAGAGTTCTTAAAATGTATTTAGCAACATGTGGTGTATACTTACTATGACATAGCGTGAAGCTTTCATGTTCAACTGAAATAGGAAAAATAAATTTGTTCTGGCTTTCAAGTTGGGGATGTGCAAAGCTAATATTTCCATAGAAACATTGATTGTCATACACTATGTGTGAAACCTCCTATATTCCTATCTCATTTTTAGAAAAGCAGATCAATACATAGCTTTGTTAGAAGCTGAATACATACTTCAGAAGAACTCCAAGTTAGAACTTACTGCACATATTAAAAAATCATGGAAATCTCCTTCCTTGTTTTTTGATCAGTGGATCTAGGCTGGATTTGCATTCAGGCAGGCCAGCCTTTGCTGTTAGTTAGCATCGCTGCTGAACGTATTTCTGGGGGTATGTTTGGGGTGGGAAGTGTTCTGCTGTAAAATACTTAGTGATGCACAATGCAGCAGAGGTAGTGTTGCTGGAATAATCATCGGTCCAATTTCTCTTTGTTTTCCTCCCAGCTACTTCATACTTTATCATGCCATGAATTACAAAAAAACCTTGTCAAAGAAATAAAAAGTGTTGGTGGAAGTAATCCAAAGTAAACATCTCCTGTAGGAAGTGGGGGATTCTCCATGACTTGCAATCTCAACATCTGCACTGGAAGTGTTTAGGAAGAGTATTTTGTCATTTGAATAGATGTTACTGGTTTGGTGCAGAAATTATTGGAAGACTTTCTTTACCTTGTGTTACAAAATGGGTAGATCTGGATGGTCTGGCCTTGGAGTGTATAATTCCACAGAGTTTTAAAATAAAGATGTTTGTAGGTCATTGAGGAAAAGAATTGTTGATACATTTCTCTCCAAAATGAGAGGAAGAGAAGTCCTCATTCTTCCCTACTCCCCTTTCTGTTGATGTCTTGCATGACTCAAATATCCTGAGGAGGATTTTCCTCAGACTTCCGTGTGAAAAAAAAGTTCATCCTAGTATGGGAGCAAAACCATGGAAAATTTCAGACCAAGAAGAACATTTCCGAGACTGAAACCCACCAGGTTTAGGTAAACCGTTTTGCGGCTTCACTGATGGTGTTTGAGTTAAATAAACCTTTGTATTCTACTGATCAACAGAGAGTAACCAATATGGGTCAGGCTACATCTGAACTTGCATTTCAGTTCCTGAGTTTCAGACTGAAAGACCTGAATACACAATGGAGTGGCTGGAGATGTATGTTCTTTAAGCCAGGGTGAGTTAAAGCACATCACTTACTCCTGAGAGCATCAGTACAGAGTTGTGAAAAGGCTCCCATAGCAATGCAGGGAGGCTGGTTTTATACAAAGCTAAGCAGCCAGCTCTAATGCCACTCATTAAAGTCCCAGTTACAAAAGAGGAGTGTTAGCTGAGTCATGCAATAATCCAGTTAGCTCTGAAATTTTTTTGAAGAGCTGAACGCAAATTTTTTTGCAACTGGCTTTATGCAGGTGTTCATTTGTGTAACTTCCAAAAGGAGCTTTCACTTTATTCTCAAGTTGTTGAAGGCATTTTTCTTATTTATAGTGTGAAATCTTGAGAAAAAGCCTCTTCAAAGAAGGTTGTGATAGTGACAACAATAGGGTGGCCGTCCCTAAGTTCAAAAATGTGCAGCTCTGAAGATTTTGTTAGGAGCCTGCTTTTCAGGGTTGGTCATGTTTACTGTTTCAACCTGGCTCCACTAGGAACGGTGAATTATTTCTTCTTCACACCCTAGCAATTATCTTACCTCAGGAAGTAATAGGGTATAGCATTTTTCCATACAGTGTTTACTTTTTTTGGATTTTCCATACTTGTTAACTGCCATATTCCTAGCACAGTCTTAATTTTCCCATTTAAATGTAAGCTCTGCTGGTCTAGTGTTGCTGAAATAAGTTTTGGTCTTGGGCTGGTTGAGAAGACAAGGTCAGACATACTCCCCTCTTTTGAAATTTTCTTAATGAAATACTGACCTGAAAGAAAAACAGGATAGAGATTATTAATGGGTGTAAAGAAAACTTCAATTTAAAGCTTTTCCTGCATTGTTACTTTATGTATACCTGTATACCTTTGTTGCTGTAAGTTTTTTTTGTGGAACACTGACGAGTAAATGCTTTGTTGCTATTGCTCAGGAGTAACTGTAATCAACTTTCACTGCAGTATTAAGGTATGAAGATAGTAGATGGTGGAAAGAAGAAAGAGAAGTGTAAACCTTTCACTGTCGTATCCTCTTACTCCTTTAGTGGCACATGTAGTTTGAAAAACAAAGCAAAAGCGTTGTGTTAAGAAATGTGAAATGAATGAACATACAGAAAGTGCAAAGTGAGGAGCACTGGGTTTTGTGTGAGCAGCCAGACATGTGTGCCTTGAGAGGGGATGCCTGGGAATTTATGCTCCTCTGGGGTTCAGTTTTGCTCTTCAGATCCACTGAGAGGAATAATTTACTTTGGGATTGGCCTAAGTAATTTCTCAGAGACCAGAGTCTGCTGCTGTGCAGTTTCCTATGTGGCTATCCATCCAGGGAAAATAACGGTGTGCAGGGATCGTGCTGCCTTGCTGGGCTGGCAAGGGTCTGTTTTCGGTGTTTATTCCTTGCAGCAAGGATGCTGTTGTGAAGAGCCATACACACCTCCTATGAGCAGGTACATATATAGCTGTATAAGTAGACATGTGAAGACCTGAGATTTTGTTAGTGTTTTAGTGCTCTTGTGAGTTCTTCATGGCAATATGTAATTTAAAATATTCTGTGATCGTGTACTTGAGTATCCAGAGCTGTGGAGCACTGGAAGGCAAGCTGGGCCACTGAAAAAAAAAAACCAACCAAACCAACCCACATTTGAATGGTCAGGTCAACTTATTATTTCATGGTAGGCATAGAATTCACTGAAAACATGTTTCAAAGCATCACAAAAATATAATTTCAGTGGAATCGGTATGTTACAGCATTAGGAGTCTGCAAGAGAAGTACATGCAGCATCAAGAGAAGGTGGATGTGCAGGGTGGGGATTCTTGTCGTCTGATCCGAAAAGGAAGAAACAATTTTCCCAGGCCTTCTGTGATGGCAGTATCTTGATTTAAATGTTCTGCCTGTCAAGGGAAGAAGAAACTTTTTAATGTTTTCAAGTATCCTATGGTTTTAAGCACTTCCTCAGGAGGGAGTGTTCTGTGACCCTCCTCTGTGAAACCTTCATGGGTCATTTCCCCTTCCCAAGGTTATTTAAAAAAAAAAAAAAAAAAAGCTTGACTTCTCTTTCAGGCTACTTTACAGGAGCAGATTAAAGTCTTTATTTGCCTTGAGGAACTGGTGTTTTACACTCATTCACAGGTGCATAGGTATAAAGTCAGTATTGTGCTGACCTGATGTTTCCTTATTCTAGGGAAACCTAATGTCACATGCTGCTTTCTTTTGTGTTTTCCTGTCTTTTTGACTAATGGCAGGCATCTGGGTTACAGTAATGAGCACCCACTAGATCACATATGTGCTTCCAGGTGATGAAGTGGTACAGCGTCAGACTGAGGGCGTGGATGTGGATGGCCAGCTTTGGGGGCTGTCAGCTCTCATATGGACTGGGGGTGCACGTCTCTCCATAGTAATTGCATCCTGTCTGGCCTTTTGGGGGCAATAAAGCTGAACTATGCTGCCTCATTTTGTTGATGTACCTTTCCCATAAATTGTACAGCAGGCACATTTCACCAGTTATCTTTTTGGCAGAGAGATCATCATGTTCTTCAGTTGCTCTGGTAACATTTTCTGTGAGAAGGAGGTAGTGGCGAGACAGAGGTCCTGGCACCAGACCACTGCTGGGTTACGCTGTTTTCAGCGTGATACTGGTCCATGCTTGTGACCTTAGACAAATTTCTTACTAGTTCTGTCATTATTTCCATAGCTGATGTAAAATGTAAATAAATATTATTGAATAAATATGTATTTTATTTAAAATACTGGTTATATGTTTATTTAAATAAAACACACTTGTTTCAAACGAAGTAGCAGAAAACTCATCCAACATCTCTGGAAGTAGATATAGGCTGTTCAGAAATTGTGAATTGTTATTTATATGCTGCCAGCAGTGATTTAAGAACTTCAAAAAGGAACGTAAAGGATAATAATTTGTATTCCTGCTCTGAAAAATTTCCAGTGGAAGTATGAGTTCAGATAATTGCAACGTTTCTTTGCAGTCACTGGAAAGCTGGGGAACTTTTAACCAGTATGAGACTGAACAGTTGGTGCCCTCAGTAATGTTCCCTGTTGATTTGCACTGGTGAAATGAAAAAGCTTAAATTGCTTCCTTTCACGCTCTGCAGGAAGAAGACTCTAATGTCCAAAATTGTTAACTGCCTGAAATTACCTTAGCAATTCAAAAGCAATAACGTAATGCCTCAAACTGTGGTAAAGTACAGCATTGCACTGCTCTTTTAGTTTTGAATATTACATTTCCATGGCTAATATACATCTTCCATACAGTTGACCCAAGGGTTCCGCATCAAAGCAGGGGATAATGCAAAGCTGAGTTCCTTGTTACACTAATTCTATAGATAACTTCTTGGACATAGGGACAGATCAACAGGTTTACCTTGCCTTTGCCTCTCCACGTGCTGAGGCATGGTTTTTCTGGGCCAATTCTGAATGCAAGTGTAACACTTCTTTCAAGTACTATATTTATTTCAAGCTTGTGTTTATTCCTGGCATCCTTCCTTTGTGTTGGGTTCCTGTCCATTGCCTGGCTCCGTGAACTTCAGTTGCCTCATTTCCTTGTCTGCTTTCACATGATGTGGTGATGTTCTTGTGTCCTGTCCCTGTCCCCCGCTCCCTGTCCTTCTCTTATACAGAAAAGTGTCAAAGAGGCTGTTAGTAGCTGAGATCAATATATATTGTATCAGGGGTTATTTAAAGATTTGCAGGTGGGACTTCAGTTTTTGTACCAATAGCATTATTTTTCCTTTTTGTACTTTTATAACAGCCTCTAGACTTGAAACAATCTGATGATTCATGCTAGCTGTCTCTCTGAGGGTCAGCCACCTGGGAAGATGTGTTTAATTTTCCCCATAATTGCATGCGTACATTTCAATGTGTAGCAGGTAGAGGTATCCAGCTGGACCAGGTTTTGAATCATGTTTGTTAAGGCAGGGTAGAAGGCTGCGCTTTGCTGACCACTTGCTGAGCTGCTGTCAGGGCTCTCAGTGCATTAACAGCATCCTTAACAGCCCCACTGATTCTACCCTTGCCCCGTTCCTGGGTCCCCCATCATGCCCAGAGCTACACTGTAAGTGGTCCTGGTTTTCTGGCTGTTTTCCTGTATGTGCTCTGGACCTACGTACTGAGCTGCCTTGTCTCTTGTCCTTTCTGAACCCATCTCCTACTGCTGCTGGCTGCGCTCCCTGGCTCCCAGTGATGCAGCCTGTTCCTCACGTGTGGCTCTGCCTGCCTTGGGGGACAAGCACTGGGGTCACCCCAGCTTATCACCAGTCATCACCAATTTTTTTTTCCCCTGTGTTTTGGACTTTTGTGTAGCAGAAGTTTATGCTTTGCCCATCTATATGGCAATTTAAGGCTCAATTATCACTTTCTTGTTTCGGTTGGGGGTTTAACATCCTGGTGTGGTTATTTGGAATAAGAGTTGGGCTCAGAGAAGTAATTTATCATTTAAAAAATAACCTGGAGCTGCAGTTTGTGGGGATATGAAGGAGGCCTATAAGGGTAGTGAGGATAAAGGTTTAGATCCTTAAGCATAGCCTGCAGCAAAGGGAGGACCAGCCAGCTCACTTCAGCACTTGAGCAAGGTGCCTTGTGTAGCTATTGCAAAAGACATGGCTTCAAGCTTCCATAGCCCTGTACAAAGCTATTAGTGATAAGACTCTTCTCTCTGACTTGCAGGCAGTGGCACTTCAAGTGGTGAGACAAATCTGTTTCAGTAATTTGGTTATCATGTTTGGTAAGTCAGCACATGTCAGTCAGCTCCTCAGGGGACTGAGATAGTCAGAACTCAGTGAATGCTCTTTCATACAAGTTAAGGATCAGCCCCTTTTCTTCCAACAGCTGCGGGAGCAAACCTCAGCTTATAGCTGAAAGTACAGAAATGGTGAATTCTTTCACATGGTTCTGTTACTGTCAGGACCAGTTTCTGCACTCCCAGCTCCATGGCCATATCCTGACTCGGTCCACCTTTGCCCCTCCTGCCAGCGCTGTGCTTGAGCTGGTGTTACAGAACTGTATGTCCTAACACGATGCAGAGTTGGAACAGAGAGATGTACCTTCGTGTGCTGTTAAGAAATGCTTACTGTTGGTTATTTGGCTGAAGCTAGGTACAGAAGTTATGCAGGAAAAAAAGTCTGGTGAAATATATTTGAAGAAATTGTTTTATGTTACAGTCCTCTTCTTCAAAGATTGTTGTGGGCAATTCTTTGTTTTTTCCCTGAGACACCCAGTGAGCCATGGCAAAAGGTTATGGTGAAGTGAGGGGTGGGGAGTCTTCAAAGAGGATTCAAGATGACTCGAGAAATGAAGAGCCTCCTTCTGTCAGCCCAGCAGTCCCAGGAGGGCCCAGACCTTCATGGGACCTTCGTGGACTTTCCCATCACGTTTCAGGATTGCTCAGCCCCTTCAGAGTCTGAGGCATCTTGGCCCCGTATGTTTGACTTGCCCCACATATAGGGCTTTTAGAGAAGTGTTTGGAAGGCAGACACATGATGCTTGTTGTTAGCTCATCTTTTCCTTCTGTATTCGCACGGACCCTAGCACGTTGAGGCTCTTGAGCTTGTAAGTACCCAGGAAGACAGGCAATAGAGAAACCCTACCCTAAGTGTAACCAGTGGTTTTCTGATGCAGTAGGATACCTCTTGACATTGTGTCAGAGCACGCGTCAAGTTATTTCCATTGGAGTTTCTTGTACATTAGACACCCTGAAGTGTCTGTGCATTTCTGCCAGAAAACCTGTGATGATATAAATTTGGGTTTACATAAAGTAAAGTGGGTTGTTAATAAAAGCCTCGTTTTTTTTTTCTCTTGGTTTTCTTATTTTCTATTACTTTCTCATATTTTATGTTTCTTTTTCTTCAAAAAAGAGGCTCTTGAAACCTATTTTTCCCTGTGTTTCATTCAGTGGTGCTTTCCTTTGTTTCTTGCTCCGGCTCCAAGCTTGTTGGTCCATTCACATCTGATTCCGCTAGTGCTAAGGGTGATCATAAATGCTGCTGCAGTGTATGGAGAAAAAAAAAAAGTTAAAGGCCATTTCTGTGGTCCATTATTAACATGATTTAACCTGCAGGCAATTGGTCCAGTTAAACTGAATCTCCTTTTTGCTCCCTTAAATGTTGGTTCAGGTGGGAATGTATGGCAACTGTTTATTTTGGGATCATAGCAGCATCTTCCAACACTGTGACCCAGTTTGGTTCCTCTGTGTATCTTCTAATGAGATGTGACAGCCTCAGCCTTTCAAGAAGTAAGCTGAACTTGCCCTTTCTTAAAAGGACTGCTGGGAAGGTCATATATTTCTGTGTAAAATATCATGGCCACCAAGCTGTAGTTTCCTGATTAAATCTCTGTTATCAGTTGAGTATCTGGGAGTGAAGACAACAAAGAGGCGTGGGCGTGATAGCACATGGTGGTCTGGATTGTTGTTTTGTTCTTCTCCGAAGGTATGTGGACTCTTTTGGTTGAGGTTAGGAACAAAACATCCTATGTGCTCCATCGCTACGAGCAGATCAGAAAATGCCAAAAGCACACATTCTCGTGAGCAGGGGGATTTGTGACCACAAACCTGGGAGCCTTTATTTGGTACTTGGTTTGTCCCAGCTTCCCTGCCTGACGTTGGGGTAGGAACTCAACCTCTTGTCAGCAATATGCGGATGCGTCGTTTTCTCTTACTGCTTCTCTCTCATTGTAACTCCTGTTTTATTTGCCTCACTGTGGTCTCATGAGGATTACTGCAGCTATACCTACGAAGGATTGGCTTCCTCATAAAGTGTGTACTTTTAATTTGATCTTCAGTTTTCTGCAGTTGATAAGGCATATGTTCAAGTGAGAATTAAAGAAACTTACCCAGAGGTGCAGGTATATTTACTAGTATAACAGCTAATAGCCTGGGGAAAAAAAAGTTCTTTATGTATGAGAGAGATACATCCATCAGAGTGTATAATGGAGTTTCAGCTCTGTGTGTTTGGATACAACACAATTTTCTGATACACAGATGCCTGCCCTTCACAGTTTCAGTACATTCTGGCTCATTAGTAACTGAGACAGAGATTAGTGCTTTTCTGTAAGGAAAATATATTCCTTAGAAGGATCTAAATTCTTTTCAGATGTGTATATGGAACAATTTGCAGTTAACTCAGTTGAGAGCTTGGCACATCTCGGTGAATTCATAGTGAGACATGTCTCAGTATCAAGATCAGTATGACCGATATTCTGCTACATATATCTTGATTCATTTTACTGAAGTGACACATAGGGTATGAACAAGGAGCAGGAGGTGCCAGCCCATGGGAAATTACCAATTTAATTTCTGATGCAAGGTTAACACTATAAAGATTTGTCAGCTTTTTTTTTTTTTCCAGTGGGACATCAAAAATAATTGAAGCCACATCCCTTTTATCAGTATTTGGAAAATCGTAAGTGTGGCTGGAGCTGTGTGAATACAGTGGGCTTCTGTTGATTTCATCCATCTGGATGTTCTGCAAATTGCTGAACAGAAGACTTCAGCTGGCATAGTCTGTGTTTCCATTGGGATGCTCTTTGACATACCTGTGTTAGCATAACTTCTGTGTGAGGTGCTTATGGGTTTTGAACGTGATGGTTTTCAGAATGTATGACTTCACGGTGCAAAAGGTGGAGACGATGAACCACAGCGTTATGTTTCTAAATGAACAGAGTACAAACCTATTGATGATTCTGTGCTTGCTTAATTTTAGTTGCTGAAGGATTATTTTTTTTTGCTCTACACTTTAGAATGTGCAGTTCACCTGCATTTCAAGCAAATGTGTTAATTTCTCCAGATTTTTCACCCTTGAGAAGCTTAAAGTGAAAATTTCCCTGCCCCTGCTCCTTGACGTTGGAAACTACAGGAAAGAGTGGCGTGGACAGATTCATAACAAGTCTGTGTGATTCAGCCAGTTAAAGGACAGATATAAAGGAATCTAAAACCATAATGTTCTCTAAATGTTCACTTTTCCATTCAGACACACTCTTTTATAAAACTGAAACTAATATTTGAATGAACATTTTGAGTATTCTGTTGAAACCGAAATTATGCTCATATTTGCTTGTATCTGAACTAATTCTCTTATATAACAGTATGGAGATATCTAACTCATCTCTTTTTCTTTCCCCTAGTTAATGGTCTAATGACGCTTGGATTTGCAGGTGAGCTTTACTTCTGAAGTTCAAACTTATGTTTCTGTTTTGTTAATGGCAGCCATTTGGGAAACACTTTGGTCCTATCTTATTTCAATTAGTCAGCCGTAATGTGTTTTTTACAACTGGTATTGTCCTTCGGCTGTGTGAGCAGAGAGTGCAGTAGTGTTCTGTAAAGGTCAGTCTCAATAGTAATGGTAAAATTGTAGAACTATTTAGAATTTTGAACCCCTTTGGGCAGAAATCTGTCATCAGATTGTTCCTGTCAAATGACTCTATCAGAGCTTTTTCTATAACCCTGCAAAACGTTGAAGCTCTAAAGAGAGCCAACCAAAAAAATACCAAGGCCATGGAAAATCCATTTAAACACCCCGCTGGAGAGAGGCTGGAGTAAATTGTCAGCGCACACAACCTAACGGAGGAGAAACTTGTGTTCTGTTGGATTTACAGGGTTATAAATCAAAGGAGAGCTGGCTGGTTAGCACACCCTGCCAGGGAAGGCATCTTTGCCTAACTTTTGTCGAAGCATCAGTGTAGGATTTAAGTTGCCATCTATGGCAGCTTTCATATCTGGTTTTGAATTCTGTCCAGCTTTAATGTTCATCTGCAGATCTAGCTGTGAAAAGTACAACTGCTGCAGCTGCCAGATGAATTGTCAGGGGCGCTTAAATAGGTACTGTCTGAGCTGTCACGTTAACTTTCCACGGGCAAAGTTATGCTGTTTCCTAACTTCCATCATTTCCGTCCCTAGTGATCAATTGTAGTTGTGATTTTTTTGCTGTCAACTTCAAGAGATGGATATAAAGATGGAATAAAGGAGGTAGGGTCAGGTCCCAGTGAGTCAGCCGTACACCTGGAGAGCTTTGTGGTCTGTATGAAGTAGGAGGCTTGGGGTCTCAGGTGCCATGTAAACTGTCCAGATATGGACCTGCTGCTGTTGGAAAGTCTGTGAAAGTGAAGTATTTCTTCGGTCAGATGTGACGGCTGTCTTTCATCTGGCACCTGGCATCACTGAGTAATTGACTTCCCCAACTAAAGAGTTGGCTGCGATAGCTGGAGCTAAATTGCAAGGTGCTCCTGCTCAGGCTCCGCAGGAGCCGTCTCTGTGGGTGAGACACTTAATGTGCATTTGAGCCTGTTTTGCAATCACACACCTCCTTTTGAATGGACGCGTTCAAGTTTCTGAGTCACAGCTGGGTCATGATGTGAAGCCTGAAACTCGTCATCTTAAGGTTTTTGGACTAAATAGCGGGGAGCAGTGCCCTGCTGAGAGCGAGGGCTGCACCTGACTTCTCTTCAAGCGAAGGCTTGCGTGCCTTTGACCTCACTTCACCTGGCAGTGTGTTTGGCTGTCACCACATAACATCAGAACTGCCAGCTCTTAAAGCAATAACGGGATCCTGCTCTCAGAGTAACAAATAGAAGGAAAAGAAGTATCTCCTCTCCCTGCTGTAAATTGGATCTGAGTGAAAATGTAGGTTCAGAAGAAAAAGGTGCAAGACCTGATTCTACTTCTTTTTTTCTGTGATTAAAAAAAAGACAAAAAGTGGTCTGTTTTTGGCTTTATTCTTAATAAAAGCTGTTCCTCCAGGGTTCTCAGGATGGTGGCCTGACACCTGAGAGGTTTGTTAGGGTTGCAGTTTTGCTCGGGTAAATCCTTTTCTCAGGTTTGTGCTGCTTTAAAGAGAAGAAATCGCACTTTTTTCCTGACTAATTTAGTTTAGGCATTTGTATTGGATATGTTGACATGCATATACTTACAGGTAATTTTTGATGTTCTACAAAATATATGCGTTTGTATATGGAAGAGCAATCAAAATAGTGTCAGTTATAAAGGTAAAGCAAGACATATTTAACTACTTAATCAAAGTGTTTCAGCCGTATCAAAATTTTTTCAGAATATTTATTTATACGAAATGTCAAAATACTACCCTTTGTATTAGAGTGCAGACACGAGCTAGATGAGAAGAACCTTTGACTTTGACTCTAAATATTATGGAGTTGCCATTACAGATTGCAAAAGATAAAGGCTTGCTCAAGTCAAGGTTAGCTGTATGCTTGTAACGTCAACATCAGATAATGCTAGATAATTAATTCCTTTATTATATACTAAAGATATACTAAAGAAAAAGCTTAATTGTGACTGTGGGGTTTTGAGCCCTTTAGCTGGTGAGATAGAGAAATGTTTCCAAAATCCAAGTTCCTTTACGGTCATATGGGTAGTTCAATGAGACACATCTGTATAGGCTTCAGAAGTGCTTTCTACACTGAAGTATATGACCAGTTACTCCAGCTAGCTTTTAACTATAAATGCATAATGGGTAGTAATAAGTTAGTATGAGTAGAAGCTAAGTAAGATTAGAAAAGTGACTAAGTAGGTTCCTCTATGCTGTGTCTAAAATATTATATATAAACATATATTATATATATAAATTATTTGTATATATATAAAAATATTGTATATATGGTAACCTATAATATTTGACACTAAATTATGTTTTTAATAAATTCAGATAAAGGTATATTTTATCTACAAAATTGTTGAGAAAGTTGAATTTTAAATTTGCAAGTAGGTGACAAGCTGAATTATGTGAAGGAGTTTGTGAGTGATGTGTTCGTGCTTCTTCTCTTTTAATGTTTGAGATTTAAGGTGCTTTCTGGTTTTTACCTAGGTGCACGTCAACAGACTAATCTCTGCAATGAATCTCTCATGTTAAAAAAGTTGCCTGCCTGTGGAAAATCCTTTGAAGAGATGATGAAGAAAGTGGACTCTAAAAAATGGTGCAACCTGACAGAATTTATCATGTAGGAGTTAGTTTTGGTTTTGATAGTTCTCAGCTTGTAATGGTGTTTGTCCTTTAAAAAAAAAGGATCATCTCAGATACCAAGAACACTGTAATACCTACATCCCTAATATATCCTTAATCCATGTAAAACATTTGTGATCCTGATAAATTAAAATCCTCCTGTATTTGGCTGCCAGTTGCAGAGGGCTAACCCGTAGCTCTGAAGTCTCTGCAGGGTGGCCACCCAGTTCTTAACTTGAAGAGGGCATGAAACAGACCACTGCAATGAAAGCTAACCAGTTGCCTAACCAGTATGAGCTGCTATTGTTTTTACGTTTAGATTTAATCAATATTTCTGTGCATTTGAGACAAATGTTACTTAAATATTATTTTTTCTGTCGAAACACTAAAGCAAGGTGCTTTTAAAATCACACTATTCTGTTTTCTCTGTTGGTAGCAATGAAGTTCCCTCCTCTGATTTTTTTTTTTTTTTTCGGTAAGATGACAGGAACGTTTCCTCATACGCTGTTTCAGAAATCCACCTCTTGTGTGTGAAATTGTCCTGTTGAAATGTAAAATGATTCATCCTGTTGAAACTGCCGCCGTTTGGTTCTTTGCCTGACAGATAGCATGGGGAGAGTGGTCACCACCTGTTCTGTTTGGATGTCTAAGATACTGCGAGACTGATGGTAGTGAGGGTGGCATTATTGTTTTCTGATCTCTGTTCCTGCTCTGTAGTTGCTGGAGGTATTTAAATCTCTCTCTAAAGCCGCACACTTTGAACTCTGCTCTGGAGGACACTCGCAGGGCTTGTGTAATTAGAGGCATTTTTGGCTTTGTGGAGCATCTGCTGCTTCAGAGTGTGCCTGCTCATGCATAATGCTTGGTTTTTGGAAGTGCTGAGTGCCCTCTGCACCACCAGAAATCAGAGGAAACTGCAGGTGTTCAGCACTTCAGAAAATGAGGCTGAGGTGAAGTAGCTCTGGTGGGGTATGAGCCAGCCTGAAGCAGAACATCCTCATGGGTTTGAAACTGCGCTGGTGCTGTCTCAGGGGCTGCTCCTGAGGCAGGGTAGCCGTGAGGAAGCTGTCACCACATCTGTTGCAGCATCACTGAGCCCCAGATACATTCTTGTGTTATGTGATCTTTGGTCTTGTCTCCTATTTAGTACCACTTCATGCGATGCGAAATTTTGCGGTTGCCTTATGCAAGACTTTAACTATCTGATTGCCAATAGACATGATAGAGAACAAAATGTTAGACTGCTGTATACCAAAAAAGGCATGTGAAGAGATTTGATTAATTAGAAAGTTTTACTTAGAATATATTGTCTTGTTCGATTAACTTTAATCTTTGCAATTGGTTAATCTAGTGTTGCATTCCTTCTAGACAAAGAGTTGTACTATTTTTCCCAAGGGCATCCAGTAATTCTGTTCAAAGACAACACTTTAAAAAAAAGACCTGTCCAAACTGAACTACAAGTCAGTCAACTTTCCTGATTCCTGATCATTATATCTAGAAATAAAGACTTTTCTGTGGTAGGAACAGGGCTAACGGCATTCCTCTCTGATATCCACCTACCATTTTGTCGACATACCACCAAGCGCCTCTTCTGTTAAGAAGTATGTAGATGTCCTTATTGATTTAGGCATGCAGTGTTTCTGCAATTTAAATTTTTAGGCTGTAAGAATACAGAGAAATAATCAAAGTATCACTACTGGAAGAGTGAAGTTAACTGTAACGTAGATACTTATTCATAGGCCATCTCCTTTCTTTGACTGAAATGTTGATGAAATCTTTGATTGAAATTGATGCTCGATTTGCTCGGCTTCCAGAGGTATCTTATTTTGGACAGAAGATGTACATTGTGTGTCTGGGGCACTGGGCAGCAGATGCCACTAACGAATGTGACCCTATTGCCATCGTTCAGGCAAGTGTATCAGGAAATCAAAATGAGAGCAGGATACTGCGTGATTCTGGAAAGGGACAGATATAGTGCAGAGAGCATTCTCTGTCTTTGAGTAGAGCTGATCAATCTCTCTCTGGTGTCATTAGAGACAGTGATGGCAAATGAGCTCAGAAGTGGTCTTCCTTCAAAGACATTCCTTTCACCAAAGACAAGTGGATGCCGACACGTTTTGTGCACATCTTTTGCCGTACACTTAGTTGTATCCTTACACATCTTTTCACTCCAACAGTCCTCTCTGAACTGAATTTCCACATCCGCATGCCAGCTTGGAGTTCTCTAAGGAGCAAATCCCCAAACTAATTTCTAGATCCAAAGCAAACTACAGAGTGCTTTCTTTAGCTGAATCAATAAACGAAATAACAGTTGGTAACTTAATATCCAAAAGATAGTGCTGATATGTAATTTCCAGAGTTTGAATCCACTAAACATTTCCTGAGGGGACAGAGCAGCCTCAGTCACATTTAGTTGCTATTGGACTGAAATTGAGAAATGGAGGATTTGATTGTTGTCTTTGATCTAGTCAGGTGTCATCTGTTTCACTGTATTTGCAGTGTTCTGTCAAGCCAATACTACTGTTGCAGCAGTCATCTCTCAAGTGTGTAAGGTTGCATCCGTGCTGCCCTGGGAGCTCCCAGCTAATCGTTCTGTGTTTGGCAGCAAGGGGATAGCTGTGGATCGAGAGGCCGAGGGTGAAATAGCAATTTGTGTTTTGGAAGAGGGTTCTGGCAGAGTAGCACATGAAATAAGAGGTGTCTTCTCTGTTTCAGCAAAAGAATTGATTGTAACAGACTTCTTCCTGCAGTCCTTCGTTTCTTTTTACCTTATCAAGCCTGTCTTTAGGGTGCAGAGAGCCCCTAATATGCTGTGAGATGATGGCAGACTAGCAGAATAGGAGAGGGGAAAATTTGGCTTTAACTAGCTGATTCATTGTGTGTATGTGTGTACCTGGTAGAATTCCCTGCTTTGCTGTGAACGTGGTCCAAGGTTTGTCCCCATGCTGAACAACCATTTTATTTTCTGTACAGCCTCGGTGTCGTTTTCCCAGAATCCTTTATATCAAAAATTAATGCTATGAACAGAAGCAATAGGCTTCAGTCCCCTTGAAAGTGATGAAGAAGGTCCACCCATGTTTTGTACAGATGTTGAAGATTTGAGAACGGAATTAAGGACAAAAGATGTGCATGACTAGAGCCAAATTTGATCTAATCTTCTGGAAAAATAATCCTCAAGCTGTTGCTCAATGTTGAAGTCAGTGGGAGTTTTGCCTGTTACAACTTGGCCCAGTGACATGAAACTATTCATAAAAGTGCCTAGTTTTCAAAGAAACATAGTAAAATATCAACGAAAATAAAGCCAGATGACATTAAGATCAATGGGAAAACAGACTGTGGAAGAAACGTGCAATCCAAGATGAAATTATATGCCCCCAGTTCTTAAAGCTTGGCGCTAGTAATCTCTGCTGGCTGAGTGTGTGTGAGAGCCCTCCAAACTGAGTCATTTTCTTGGTCAGTTGTATATGTTTTTTTCATCTTCCCTGTTGACTGCTGCAGGAAGTCTGATCTAGATGCTGATCAGTGATTGCATCCAGCTGCTAATGTCAAAACATCTGTAGAAAAGGAATGTCCTGTGAAAATCCCAGACAAACCACTGGGTTTCTTTTGCAGCTAAGGTGAGGCCCTGATTCGGGTGAGCTAATTCCTTTCCATGTAACATGTCTCACAATTAGAAAGCCGATACTTTTGGCTCATTTAATTCAGCGTCATCACAGAAGTCTCAACTCTGGATTTTTTTTTGCATGTGATTTTCTCACAGGAAAGACAAACTGAGGCTACCTGGAGCTGGTCCTCTGAGTGCTCAGCACACGTGTGATTTTAGGTCCAGAGTAGTACTGATAAAAGGCAGTCCACTCTTCCTCCAGTGTGCCGTGTAGGGAGATGTGTGTCTGGATTTATATCCTGGTAGACAGACTAGTGCATTGGTTATGCTTCATCTTGGACAAAGTCATAGTAAAATGCTGCAAATCACAGATATGCTTGCACAACAAAAGCTCACTATATTGTTGCCTGGTCTCCAGGTTATTTTCTGCAATGTTTTTGTGTGGCGTTCTGTCTGTATCTGAAGAGTAATTGCCTTTTTTCCCCCAAAGATTTACTGGGGAATCAAAATTCCTTATTTAGCCTAGTGTAGTCCCTCCCAGTTTTGTCAGTCCAGATTTTGTAGAAGAAAATATTCTTTGTCAGATTAGCATCTCGATGAAGGAAGGTTGAAAAAATGGGCACTTGATGTGGCCTCCTGTCAGTATGATTTATTTACCATTAAGTGATGTGGTACAGAAAAACAAAGACTGCTGTGTTTTCTTAACAGAATGGTCTTCTTTTAGCCTTCCCATACAGATACAGTTACTGCTTTTTTTTTAAGCTTTCAGTGAAATGCAGGTGATGCTGCTATTCCATCCTTTCTACCTGCTCATTTCTTTCACCTCTTCAAATATCAAAACTTACAGTAATTTTGTATTAAAAAAAAATCCTTCTAAAAACTCCTAGAGGTCATGGCAGCAGTAGCAAAACCAGGCTGGTAATAATGACCCCCAAGAAGATATTATTCTCTTTCTGTGACTCATGCCTTTCTTTTCAACAGCAAAGAAAAGCAGCTTATAAATCAGTTAGGTGCAAGCAAGTAAAACAATGGAAAAGAATGTCATATTTGAGCAGTTGTTGCCATCATGCTGGTAGCTGACGAGCAATTTTTTCATTGCAGAAATAATAAGGTTTGCCATCTATTATTTAAAAAATTGGAAATAAAAGAACCCTGCAGCTTATAAAGTCTCACCAAAAGGCTGGATGCAGGGCTTTGCTGAAAAATGTGTATGTTCACTTGCTGTCTGGGATTGGCTGTTCGACCCACAAAGTCACTGGGAAGTTAATGCGAAGGCATAGCTTTTCCCTGGATGACCCTATATTAGAAAAACTTTATACCATAAACTTATACTTGTTTTCCTCCTTATAGATTCAGAGTCTGAAATACAGTTACTTAATGCAGGTGTAATTTTTCTCCTTTAGTACGTAGGGAGGGAGAGACATTTTATACAATTCATGGCTGTGAAAATCAAATCTATATGTGATAATTCCAAATGAGGGACTGAATAGGCTTATGGCTTTGGATAATAATTTCTAGTATTTTCTCTCTCTTTAATGCAGAATTATGGCAATGTGTGTCTGCTGCGGCCACCTTACGTGATGCAGAAAGGTGGTGAAAGACATTAATGAACATTATATTTTCAACAAATTGTTCTAAGTATGACTTCTGAATTTTAATGCTGCATTAAGGACACTGGCATTTATGAATTCTGTGAAGACCTGCAGACAGCCTTGATTGTAAATGCAAAGCCATCACTTTATTCTGCAGCGTATTGTAGAAATAGCTTTGCTACAGACTAGCAAAGCCTTATTAGCTTTTCATCTGATGAGATTTACTGGGTTTTCAGTTTAGACGCTGAAAAATCATGCTTTCTACAAACAAGACCTTGCTTTGAAGAGCTTATTTGAAACCAGTAAATGGATTGAATGAACAGGATAAGGAGAAATTTGCCAAACTTCTTGGAGGCCGTTGAATTAAATACCCAAACTTCCAAAAGCTCAGATTTAGTGAAGCAAAACAATATTATTTGTTATTTATACCACAACACGTCGTACCTGCAGTCTGCAAAAGCCTTGAATCAGGGATACCATTGCTGAGGAAAGGGGAGAAGAGAAAATGATTGGAGTTTGTTCGTTCATCAAGGATAACTGTTTCTTTCTTGTTAAACCACTGGAGACTCTGGGTCTGCCACTGAGAAAATCATGATGATTGTATCATGCCAAAATAGTGTGCTTTTGCAGCCCATTCTCTGTCTCTTCAAGGTTTTTAAGAGCTCAGACCTTTCTTTTCTCCAGTTTACAGGTAATTTTGAAAAACTTTGTCGAAGTTATTACGAGAGTGAAAAAAGTGAGGGATCTTCTGAGCCTGCTACTGAGTAGGAAAAAAAAGACATTTTCATTACCAATAGATGAAAACTCTCCATTATTTAATATCAGATTTCAGTTTTTTGAGTTACTTTTTTCAACAAGTTTTGGCATATTTGTCACGAATTGCTGTTTTCAAAAAGAGAGTGAAATCTGACATTTGCTAAAAGGTCACCAATGTAAATATTGATAATTGATTCTTAAAGTTCTGAAAGAATTTTCAGCACTGGTGAAGTTAAGGTCACCAGAAGACACCAGGTACAATATTTTAGCAAGAGTGCTGTAAGCCAAGTTGATGTGTACCACACTAGATACATTGGTCTCATGGCTGGTAGCTTGCGCCCACAGGGCGGGGTCGGATTGATATGTCAGTGCTTACGTTAGCAAATCAAGTAACAAATAGTTCAAGATATAATAATGTAATAATCCTGGTAAGTGAAGTCACTTGCAAAAAAATAATGTGAGCAATTTAAGCGTTAAATCTCATGACTGTTAGCGGATATGCCCTTTCAACAACCTTTAAGCCCTCTTTGAATTTTACTGTGGCAAGAACAGTAATAGAAAACAATCTTCATGGAGCTTATTAAAGATATGTATTCCTTATTCTGAAATACAGAGATTTCTGTCTAAAGTTACTTGGTGGTAAAAGAATAAGGTATAACTGATAGAGTGGTGTCAGTTATGCAGTGCAAATACCATGGACAGTGTATTTTTAGAGGCAGTGAAAATGCAAAAGAGGGTGTTAAGGCCACCTGGCAACTAAGCACCACACAGCCTCTCACTGGTGGGATGGGGAGAAGAATCATGAGAACAAAAGGTAAAACCCTCGTGGGCTGAGGCAAGGACAGGGAGGGTTCACTCACCACTTATGGTCACGGGCAAGAAACAGACTCGACTTGGGGAAAACATGAAATTTAATTTGTTAACAATCAAAACGAGAATAAGATAATGAGAAAGAGAGCTATATCTTAAAAAGGCACCTCTCCCCCACCCCTCCCAGCTTCCTGGGCTCAAAGGCTTTGTTCCTGATTTCTCTGTCTTCTCCTCCTGGCCACACGGGGGGGGCAGGGAATGGTGGTTGTGGTCAGTCCACCACAAGTTGTCTCTGCCACTCCTTCCTCTTCAGGAGAGGACTCCTCACAGTCTTCCCTCCTCCAGTGTGGGGTCCCTCTCACAGGAGAGTCCTCCACGAACTGCTCCAACGTGAGTCCTTCCCACAGGCTGCAGTTCTCCACTAACTGCTCTGACATGGGTCCCTTCCATGGATTCATGGCCTCCTTTGGGTGCAACCACCTCTTCCAGCATGGGATCCTCCACGGGGTATATACAGGTTGTTATCTGCTCCACCGTTAAATCTCCATGAGCTATCAAATGCCATGGACTGTGTCACCATGATCCCCACCAGGGGCTGCAGGGGAATCATGGTGCAGCATCTCCTCCCTCTCCTTTCTCTTCACTGACCTCCGTGTCTGTGTAGCTGTCTCTCTCACATCCCGCTCCTCTCTCCACTGCAGGTTCTTTTGCTGGCTCCTGAAAAACTCCTGGTTCTCGGGTGGGGCTTGCACTGGGTCGGCTGGGCAGGGCTGCAGCAGTGGCTGGGGCTGCAGCAGCGGGTTGGGTTGCATAGGAGGCTGGCAGGCAGCTGGACCGACTGGCCAGGCCCTGCCTGGGGACATGGGCACAATGCATGGAGCAGTACCCATCTTAAATATGATATTCGCTGAGGTGCTGGCTAGCTCGGCCTTGGCCAGAGGTGGCTGGCTTGGAGCTGGGGGAACTTCCAGCAGCTTCTCACAGGGGCCATCTGTGTAGCCCCCTCCCCTGCTACCTAAAAAAATCCACCACACAGACCCACAACAGAAGGTAAATGTGTTACAAAAATAAGTACTTAAGAAAAGCTTTTGTGGTTCTTCTGCTTTTGTTTTGGTTTTGGTTTGCAAGACACTTTCTATCTGCTTGTTTTCTAAATGGATCGACTAGAAACATAATAATCCAGATTAACTCACCAGAGGCAAAAAAAAATAAATTTCTTGCCTCAGGCTAGATGCAGTATTAGTCATGTGGTTAACTGTTGAGAGCATGAGGAGCTATGAATTAATACTACCCATTGGCTCTGTATTCAGCATCTTGTTTCAATTACAGAAGTTTATTATGTAATGATACTTTAAAAAAAATATTTTGCATGGTTAATTGACAAGGCTCTGGCATTTCTCTTTACCCTTGAAAACCAGTGTATAATTCAGTGTTGGAAAGGATATCCAAGACAACAAATACAGTGTTCTGCACCCTTAAAGACATTAGTCTCCTTCTTCAGCCTATTGTATAATTTCCAAAGGGCAGATGCATATGTTTCTAGTTGCACTGATAAACTTAAGGACAGTGTATGAAATGACTGTAATGCTTGTGAAAAGCAAGGTACAGCAGCTTTGTAAAATTTAAGATTTTTTTTTTTTTTTCTGTAAGGGCTGAATATGTAAGGGGTGGAAAGAAGAAAGGTTGCCAAGGCATAGTGGATAGGTGGACAATTAAGAGCACCATTCTTTTCAGATTTCATGAAACGGATGTTTTACATTTCTCTTGGGTATACAAACATCCTTTACACATTTCGATGACTGCTACAATATGCTATTTCATCTTAAGGTCAGTATCAGTTTATAACATAGACTGAAAGGAAGTGTTAAAATGAACATTCTGGCGTCTAGAACTGGGTTCTGTGTCTGCCTCCATTATGGAGCCTGTGAAACTAGAAGTTTTCACTTTTATATTTTAATTTTTTTATT
>VZTO01022227.1:4576-32385 GCA_013400615.1 Syrrhaptes paradoxus
TCATGAAGAGCATAGCTGAATTACCTGAAAATACAGAGATAACAAACAGTTAAATAGGTAGGTAGGTACAGCTGCTTTTGACGGTTTACCAGCATCCTTATTATTAAACTATCTAGAAAGTTAGAATATAACTTGAGAGAAAGAAATTAAGTCAGAATGTACTAGAAATGTTTTCATATGGAAAGAATTAAAAGAACAGTCATGCAGGTCTATCAAGAAAGAAGACATGCTGTAACATACAGCTTATTGGATTTTTTTTTCTATTTTCTACTTTCTGATTGCTATGAATTTAATTTGTTCACAGCCACAGGTGACAGGGAGAGTCCTTGCCACAAGGATGATAACCTTGTGTGGTAACAGAGACATCCCAATAGTTTCAGGATCTAAACCAGCTCGTAAAGACAAAAGCAAATTTCTGGAAATTCAGGTTAGAAAAGAGAAAAAAATGGGCAGGCTGTTTTGGATGACTGTGCCAGAGATCCACAGCCATCAGTGGACATTGAAAAGCAAAGAATGAAGGGTGAGCAGAGCCAAGGAGGCTCTGAATGGAAGGAGCACATGGGAGGGTGGTACAGTGGGAACCACAGGTGACTGAGGTGAAAAGAATGACTGCAGAGCTGGTGAAGTAATTTCTAAGAGACGTGGTTTGGAGGAGTCCCTCAAGATCGAGGACCTCAGTAACTGACTGAAATGGTATAGCACTTTACTAACTCACAGCACACATTGTCTTGTACCACATTTTTCTAAAAAAGGATAGGTATATACTTCCAATGTGGAGAAATTACCACATAAGTGAAGTATACTGTATGCAAGATTATCAGTACTATTATTTAAACTCCAAATTGAAAATTCAAAGTTCTCTCTTGAGTGTTCAGCACAACCTTCTCAAACATCATAAACAGAAAACACATTATTTTCATGCTATTCTGCTGAGTTGGTCAACATTAAATTTAGCAGATTGCAGGCTAAAAGGGATTGCCTTGGATTTACACCTTTACCCTACTTCCCAAAGTCCATCTTCTCATCTTCATTGACTTCAGAGATACTAACATTTTAGATACTTTCTGACAACCCTTCCTGCTGCTGCCAAGGAATATAGAGAGAACACATGCAAAGTGCACTTGTTGTTTCTGAATTTGCATTCTCCTATCTATCCAGTTTTAACAATCTCATCATTATACAGGTCAAAAATTGCCACCAGTGAAGAGTGTATCTGATGACTTGTCTCACTGTAATGTCAGTGCTCCATTTATTAGCATGACTAATTATCTATCACTGCTTGCTAATATTCAAATGAATAAATCTAAACAAATGTCTTTTTCTTAATAATATGGAAGATTAAAAAGACCTGCCTATGGTATATGTTCCTAATTTTTCATGTTACCTGCATGTTCTATTGTATTATTCTTACTAAAATTAGTACCATAACAAATTTTTACTTGTATAAAACAACAGGAGAACGACCCAAGAATATTTACATATTAATTTAACTGCCTGTCATTGAAAAAATTAAATCCCCTCCTGTCATGAATTGTACTTCACTGGAAAATAAACCAAAATTTAGGATCTGTTCAAAATACTATAATATCAAACTTGAGCATGTCTACAACACAGTATTATGAAGATAGAAAGTTGATGGAAAATAGCATTAATGTGGGAAATATACCTTACTGAAAATGTTATTATTCTGAAAAACTGCTCTGAAAGCACAGATTTTTGTTACACAAGTAACTGGTGCAGCCTTTTTCCCCCTCAATTCATTATTATTATAACTGATTCTAGGTACAATGAAATTAGTTTACAGTTAACTGAAAATGAGCAAAAGTCCAGTGTATTTCACACTACTTTTATGCCTTTTGGTGTATACTTCACATCGCAGCAGCAAGTCCAATCTTTCCTCCCCTCACTTGCATGCTGTTTTCTGAACATGTAGTATGTACTACATCTTCTTAATTGGAACATAACACATTATGCTTCAAAGTTCAAGAGTTTCCACTGCAGTCTACTACTTCTTTTAATAAAATTACTTGTAAATTCATTAAAAATACCCACACTTTAGTCACATGAGAAGTAAATGAGTACCATCAAGGACAAGACGTTTGAACAGTATGCAGATTTTTTTCATCGTATGTTATTCATAACTTAAACTGAACACCCTTTTTTGAGGAATAAAATTTTGTTATCAGGCCAGAGGTGAAATTACCTGCGGCTCAAGAAACAAATACAATAAAGGATTTCCTGACTGACATCTGGGGAAAGGTAGCTTTACCGATGTAACTGACAGGTTGATGGCAGATTTACTAGCTGTGCAGGATTACAATAAATTTGACTTCAGCTCTGGGCAAATCATGTTAAGAAATACTGCCATGTCAAAGAATTTCTCAGAGATGTCCCTGTTGTACAACGGCATATCACCCGAGAATGTTATATTCTCTAGTGACCCATTCCTCATCCAGATTAAGAAAGAGCTTATGTAGAAGTGCCATAGCACTGAAAAACGTCTTGATCATCTCACATCAGACAACAGAACTTTAATATAATACTCTGGAATACAATATATTACTTAGATGACACAATGCTGCATTATGTAAAAGAGGGAGGGAAATACTCGCCTGCTTGGGATCCTAAGATAAATACAGTTACCTCACTATCTTCATAACCTCCCTGACTTTCCGTTTCTGTACGGCAAAGATGATCTTGAATACTGCTAATGCTGTTTGACTAAATGCAAATTTTGATAATTACAAAATCTAAAAACTTTTAAAGGTAAAAATTAGCTAATATAAATCACCAGCCACAGTGAAAGCTATAGCTATATTTCAGCTAATTCCAGGTGGAAGTTAATTCTCTGCCTTTTATCTAGAATATCAATAATATGAAATGCCACTTGAGCAAAGCTTATGCATACATAATCTTATGAGACCTCTTCTTGGAGTAAATGGAAGTTCATTTGAATTTACATACACATGCACAAAAGTGTTTAGAAGATTAGTATCTAAGTCCAGAAATAGCAATAATTATTGATGAACTGAACCAGTAAGCCAGTATAGCAAAATCTTCTGGCTATCTTCATCATTATTTATGAATCTTCATGTTCATTTCTTAATAATAACAATTAATTCTCTGCTGTCCCTCTCTCAGGTTTAATTACCTGTGGCACTGACCACAACGCAAATACATTCAGTAAAGGTTCTCTGGTGGTAAAATATATGTCTGCAACAAGACAAATGTCTTTCTTCAAAAAGTAATTTTTACAGGGAATAGGCATAATTGAAAAAGCAAAACACTTCCAGAAGTGACAAAAACATGTATTAGAATCTTAAAGTAACTAAAATCCAAACAAATTATTGTGAAATAACTCAGACAAGCCTGAGTTACTGTAAGGGCAGATGAATGACCACTGCCACAGACTTCACAGCTGATATAATCAAAAGATCATAGGCTTTTGCACATTTTTCAATTGAAGAAAAAGTTCAGGATTGATCTGTCATATCAGGCCTAAACCTCATGTTCAGAATTCAATATTTAATTCAGATGCCATACCTTTTCATTGAATACTAAGGAAATCAGATATGTACTTCAAGCAAGTCTTGAAATACTTCCCCAGCTACAAAAGGATTGAAGAAAATGTCTATTCATTTTTCTGAAATGGGTCTTGCATGAATTAAGCTCTATGGAGCAAATCTCAGCTATGTGACTATTTAGCACAGCAAAGTGCTTACTCGTCAACACAGATATCTCCACTGCTCAGGATCTACCATCCCATAGCAATATTTACACAACAGCAAAAGACAAGACATTATTAAGAACTCTCTCTATATACAGAAACTAGTTTACCTTCAGATTTCAGGAACTAAAGTGATAGGCTTTACTCCCACCACTACTGAACTGTTAGGATGGTGTAACAACTGATTTCTGACTATGGAAATTTCATTGTGAATTTAGTGGGAAAAATATTTCTGTTCATTAACTTGTGAGAATGTCTCATTCTGCAATTTACCCATGGTGTACAGCATCTGCGTTTTACACACACTATGATTTCACAGAACTCTTTAAGAACTGTACCAGAAATCATGAGGACAAAAACAAGCACTGAATAAACATTTGTTTATTTTTAATGCAATTTGGGCACATCATCTTCTCTTTGCCTTGGTATTCTATGTCTTGTTGAGATCTAAACCAAAAAAGCTCTGGTTGAGATACAGAGAATAAATTCTATAGATTGCAATAGTTTGAAGTAGTTAGCTCCTCCTTTGAGCTGGAAGCACAACAGAAGTAATGAAATTCTAGTGATAAAGATCTAAATCCTTTTCACGTTTGAATCTAATACATTAATTAAAATTAAGTTAAAATCTAATTGTAAAAAAAAAAAAATGCCTTTTCAATTTGCTTTACATTTTCACAGAACCAGAGCTCGAACAGCAACAAAAATGCATACAGAATTCAAAGACGGAAGTTTTAGCTTCATCAAAAGGTAGTTAGGTTAAACTAAGGAGACTGTACTCCTTCCTGTCTGCTGTATTGCTTCTTAATAAGGCTGTATGTGAGACCCGACAGTCTTGTCATTCTATCTATATATCCACGAAACTCAGGATCCTTATTAAAATACTGTGTGCCAGAACTAAAGAGGGAACTTCCTGCCTGTTTTTTATGTACTACCATTTATAAAATACATTATTGACTTTAAAGCATGTGACAATGTAATGTTTAACTGAAAGATGCTTAGCAGCTTAGCTTCCTACATTTTTATATCTAACTTATAACAAGGACCTTCAGTGTGGTACAACCAACATACTTTCTTTAAAGCACATGCTCAAATTCTGATCATCACTGTATTTTAATGAGTACTGCATGAACTTGAAGGAGTTGATATTAGACAAGTTTTCCTGGTTTTCATACTGACAGTCTCTTTCCTATTCTTTAAAGTGTATGAGAAGTTATAAAAACTCCAGGCTGCACAGGGCTTCATCCAATACAATAATTCTTATATTCTACTCTGTTTCTTCCTCTCAGAACATGTTCTGCCACTACCTTTGATTTTCCTTACAAACTAGTCCAATTACTTTCCGAAGCTTTTGTTAGCTTATCCCCTTCTACTGTTAATAATTCAGTATGAACACGATCCCCACCTGACTCTTTGTTGTTTCAAAACAGTCTGACTTCCTCTTCAATCTCTTCAAAAATCCACCTCTTACACAAATAGCTCAGCTGTGTGGAAAATGGTTGCCTGTATTTTATAGAATCATTGAATGGTTTGGTTTGGAAAGGATCTTAGAGATCATCTAGTTCCAACCCCCCTGCCATGGGCAGGGACACCCTCCACTAGCCCAGGTTGCTCAAAGCCCCATCCAGCCTGGCCTTGAACACCTCCAGGGATGGGGCATCCACAGCTTCTCTGGGCAACCTGTTCCAGTGCCTCACCGCCCCCACAGTGAAAAATTTCTTCCTAATATCTAATCTAAATCTGCCCTCTTTCAGCTTATACCCATTACCCCTTGTTCTCTCACTACACTCCCTGATACAGAGTGCCTCCCCATCTCTCCTGTAGCCCCCTTCAGGTACTGGAAGGCTGCTATAAGGTCTCCTCAGAGCCTTCTCTTCTCCAGGCTGAACAACCCCAACTCTCTCAGCCTGTCCTCATAGTTTTAGTTTTATATTTGTCTCTTTGATAACAGAAATTAATATTAATGAAGTTTTAATCATATTTACAATTTCAAGTCATTAGTTTCAGTGCTGATCAGAAATTTTTTTCCCCTGGATTCTAGTATATTTTCCATTATGTTTCTAGTAATTTTAATAAATGAAAATGCATTTTTAATCAACATACTCAAGTGCAACGGGAAAAGAATGCACTCACCCAAGAATTATATTTTCTGTAGAAGAGAAATGTGGAGATACATGTTGCATGTTTGTGCATGTGGCTGAGTATGAAGAAGAAAACACAAGTCAGATTCCTTCTAATTAAGCCATTTTTCTAGCTGACAACTGTCAAAGTCATCCCAGAAACCCATGAATATTAAAGTGCTGTTCACTGGCACTTTTGGCATTCTGAAGCTGGGCAAATAGAAGTCATGAAATATGAAAGGAGTGCCCCATGTCATTTTGTAGAAAATGTTGCCATTAAGATGATGTATGGGAAAAGTCACACCTTCATCTTCTGGGAGTACTATACTATATTTTCTGTATTACTTTGCTTCAAAGCATTACTAGTGGCTGACATTCCTCCTTCTTTGGCTGGAGGAAATTTATGAAACATATTACCGTCAAGAATTTAAATGCCTGTTAATATTTATATATATACTTATCTAAAACAAGTGCATATTTTTATTTATAACGAAGTTCTCTGCTGAGAGAGCATTCTATTGCAGCTCCTTTCCATATCCCCTAACAGCAACACAAAGTTATTAGATTAGTTCTAAAAAACTTCTGTTTTTACAATTAAAATTGATCACAGAGTACAACAACAGGAGGGGACTTTTTTTCCTTTGAAGTTCAGACTCAATTTGATTTATGTTTTAGTTCTCCCATTTGTGATGAGCAAAATTTTTAGATAATTTAAATTCTCATCATACAACATACTTGCTGTCCTCCAGCTGGTAGAATGCTTCAGAAATACAAGACTTTTCCCCAAATTTAAAGAATATAAAAATCATAAGAATTGAGTTAATCACAGTAATATGACCTTTAATACAATTATCTGATCTATATACTAGCAACCAACTCACTAACAATCTGGGTGTCTGCTTTATCACCCATACATTTAATACATTTTAAATACCCTTTCAAATTCACATTTAAATGTATGAAACGCATTTAACACATGTGCCTGGCCCTGAAAGCAGCACTGCCCCACTTGGTGGGGCCAAGGTGCCTGTGCCCAGGCTGGCCCAGTAGCTTTCATAGTCTAAATTTACCTGCTTAAACCTGAAATACTAACAAAAACTGACATTATTACCTGGACTTCACATACGCCTGGAAGAACACTAGAAAAATCCTTCCAAGATCTCGTATCTTGCCACCGAGGGCCTGAGAGAACGCTTCAAAATACCATCTCTAATATTCATCACCATCTTTGTGCTACTGTTCATTATTTTGGATAACTTCATCACTAATTTATTCTTATCTCCAAACTAATGCTCTCATGTACAAATAAAAGCCAAGTTTCAACTCGATAGCAATTTTAAAATATGGAAAGCAGAAAAATATCTTTGATGAACAGGTCAAGAAGAAATGGCCTTAAACTACTGCAAGAAGCATGGTTAGATAGAGAGAAAAAAATTCTAATGAAGCTCTGGAATAGACTACACACTGTTGCAAGCTTAATAATTAACCAGTGAACTTCAGTGTACTTATCAACTCCTTAGGAAGACAGTGTCCTAAACTAATACTGTATCAGAAGCTAAGGTTCACTAATATTCCTTTTTTTCTTCCCCTCAGAAAAACAGCATTCTCATCTTTCATCCAACACTGTGTACTGTTCTCATTAAATAATAGGACTCATAGGAAGCCTGTAACAACCGTAAAACACAGAATATTGAGCAATTGCTAAAATCCAGCTCAAAATACTATAGATGTATAAAATCATGATTATTTCCTTTCAATGTCTGTATTACAATGTCTCATTTCAGTCTTCCTCCTGTATTCAAATAAATTTATTTTGCTGATTTTTCTTCTCAGAGGAAGGTATGGAAAAATTTAAATCACGTTTATCCGTAAAAGGGTTTGGCAGCTTATCTGGCCAATGTTTAATTGAGTATTCAGATTAAAAAAAAAAAATCGACAAGTTATTTTATCCAATGTATCTGTTTACACAGCACCTTATCACCTTGAAAAGAAAGAAAAAAGATTTCTGTTTGTTTCCAGGGGGAAGAAAAAAAAAGTTTGCTTTCCTTGAAATAACTTAGTTGCAGTATCCCAGAGAACTGAGCTTCAATTTCACACTGACAAAGTGAAAAGAAACTTCCTAAGAGAGCCAAATACAGAGATAGAAGATACTTTTAAAAAGGGAACTGAATTTGTGTAAGCCACTGCACAACAATGTTTTCAAACTCAAGTTCTGCAGTGAACACAAAGCAAAGCACAACTGTGCCTTACCAGCTGCTGTACTGCTAAATACTATTCACACGGTAATACTCTTTTTTCAAAGTTAGTTCCAAAGATGAGACACACATTTTTACTTGCAATCCACATACAGACCTGAGCAGTGAATTTTAGATGGCCAAATTAAGTTGGCAATGGTGGCACAAAATTTCGCTAAACTTAATTTACCATGTTACAAGAGCAGACCTTGGTCATAACTTTCTCTGTAAGGTTGTATCATTGGTGCATCCTTGTATGCACACCACCTGTGAGTAGTTACGCAATAATTGTTTAGTTCATACAGTGAGTTTAAAGTCTTTCTGATTTGACACTCACAAGAAGTGCATTATAAATATATTTTGGGGAACATTTGTATCCAAAACCTGATAACTAGCATTGACTAAGAAAAATACCATTTAATTGTGAAACTGATGGCATTCAAACAACCAAGAATGAAGATTAGATAGCAGAAATATAAATATGAAATATATTTAATTTTTTTTTGTTTTATATACATGTAAACATAAAAGTGACAGCATAGACTGTCTGAGCATATTCAACAGGTGCACAAAGGAATGATGTAGTTTACACTTGCACTCATTTACCTCCTGACTCTCCAGACTGAAAGAAACAGAAACACTAACAGTATCATCAGTGGTGATGGCTTTCACCAGTTCTCTAGACTTATGTGTAGGAATCAACTGATCTCTGTGGTACCAGCCCATTCTGGAACTTTCTGAAGGAACCTGCCTTCCCTTTGCCACACAATGTACTTATACAGAGCCAACACTGAAGTTGAAGGCTGAATAAGGAAATATGCATCTTCACAAACCAGGCCATGATTTCGTAGGAAACGCTGTTAGTCAATCTCTTATGGCAATGCTTGATTCCTAATGGCCATGGCTATTGGATGAGCCAATTAGGAATTTCCAGTAAATGGAATTCTGGAAATTTGCTGGAAATTCCTAACTGGTGCATCCTAGTACAGCATCCAACATTCTCACGCACACCTTCCCCAGAAGAACCCCAGCCATCTGCTCAGCAACTTGGGCATTCATCATTAAAGGGCTACACTTTGACCTGTCTCAGAAGTTCTTAGCTATCTATATTTACCTGTCACTTAAATGTGTATTTCTTATGACTGCTGGTTATATCTTTTTCTTTTTCTTCTGGGCTTAGTTCAACTAATTAAATCCAACAGAAAGAGAATTATGAGCTTTTTGGGATGTAATATTACTATTCAATTTTCATTTAGTTTTTAAAAAAGTATTCTTTGTACTGTCATTTGAGCCTAAAACCCCAAGTTCCTGGCATGTCTGAGAGCTATAAATCAACATATCATTTCATCAACGAGGATTTAATTAAGATAAAAAGGCAGACAAGTATTTGTTCCTTTATGTAACAGATAGTCCCTAGGACTTTGTGATGACATCCTGTATACTTCTAACAATACATAGAAATAAAGCAGAGAGCTGCTTAAATATTCAGATGACATAGTTTGCAGACATTGGAATAATGGACCCAGAAGATACCTTTGTGAATAGAGACACTAATACTTACCAGTTGGTTTATCAAATCCCTATTCCTTAAATAGTACATTGATTTTAAGCTGACGTATTCTAAATGCACGAAGTTACAGGCCTACTGTAAATGCAGACAGGAAAAACATCCCTTTTTCTGTAGTCCATACAAAATTACTCCTGCCCTTTTGGGCTTGATAAAATGATCTGCAATAACTACTTCTCATGTTCTTGTATCTTCAATAATTCACTTTGAAAAGCCAACAATAGCTGCAGGCACAGCCTATTATGATTAATGGCAGAAGCAGTGGCCTTTGTGTAACAGAGCTCTACTGGTTCTAGAAGTTTTCAAGGTCACAATTTCATCCAGAAAAGTTCTACTTATGTTAAATATTTTTAAAATATGACCAAATTATCATGCAAAGTAAGATGTGTATTACCTTACAGGAAGGATGAGACAAAAAGTATACTATGAAGCTTCAGGTTAATAAAATGCACATGCACTTCAAGGAAAACTGAAGTGGGAAGGTAGAGTTGTTGTCTGCCCTCTTTCTTGGTTTGGTGACAGTAAAAACCACAACTGAGTTATTTTATATAATAATATTATCATTGTTTCGCTACAGTAATGACCTCCACATAAGGCTGAAGCTACATGAACTACCTTTAGCATGGTTTGCTAAGAAAATGAAATACTGATTAAAAAAAATCATGCTGTGAAACTTCAGATGTCATTATAAATAAAGCGCTATTTTCCAGGCTGCCTTTGTAAATAGCTATACTAGAAGAAAATGACAACTTTTGGTGAGAAAGTTTTGCTACTAGCCTTTACAATACTCAACAAATTTATCACTGAGAAACTGCCACCACTTAGACAGTGAAACATTCATCACGTACGATGAAAAATAATTATCACCAAACTTTCCACTACAAATATATGTTCCTGTTACTTTATGTCCTTATATTATTCTTAGTAGTCATTGCCACACATTAAAACAATTTACTACACTTAACAGGATGTTTTCAAAATCTTAAAAAGGACAATAAAATTTAATACAATATTATATCTTCCACAGAGAGCACATGCTAAACTACTTTCCAAAAATCAAATTTTACAGCAGTAGTAGTAAAAAGAATATAAAGTAGAAGACCCTGTAACAAATAAACCCAAGATGATGGAGAAATATATGAATATGCATAAATAGTTAAGTTTAAGCTTAAAACAGAACAAAAACTGTCCAAAATAAAAGAAGCTTCATGCAGAAGTGATGAAAAATGTTAATGAGTGAGGAAATGGCATCAAAAATTACTAAAATTTTAATGACTCTTGTTTCCAAATAACATATTGGAGTTGTTCTGTTAATCCCTGTCTCTAGAGTCACCCAATTTTATGAAAACATTACCTTTCATTTAGATAAATATATCTATAGCTTCTTGAAGAAGAAAAAAAAAAAAGGCAGAAAATTGTGACCCATGGAAACCTAAGTTTTAAAACCAACTCTGTGTTTGGATGTGGCTTAAAAGAGAACACATTACTTTCACAACCTCAGGAAACTATGAGGAAAGGATGCTCATAGTCACATACAACAAAGTTACAAACAGCAAAAAATAATGCAAATTTAAGTAAGCTGAACACAGAAGAGGATTTACAACTGCATTTGAGACTACTAAACTTGTTTGGAAAAAAAAATAAATACATATTTTCATGACATTTGAGCAGTATACACAAACTGTCTCAGAATAGGAGGGGGCGAAGCAGAAAACAGGGCAGAGGCAGGACTGCATGTCCCAGTAGTGTAAATACTACACTAGCAGGTACTTACGAAGGGACAGCATTAGGCTAGTTTGCCCAAATAAATCTTTGCCTATTTAATTTAGGCTAACTAAAGGAACTTACATAAATCTCTGCTTGGAAAAAGGATTAGTAAATCAGCAATATTTTTGTCAATACATGTATGACATGTATCAACATGAAAATTTGTTTTCCTCCAATTATAATAATAAATTATTGCTATGTTTTGCTTGCAGTACTGTTACAGCTCTAGATGGCAGAGAAACTAGTCAAGAACATTCATCAACAGCAGAACTGACAAGTAAATGACAATTTTTAGTGCTATTGATGCCTCTGCCAGGAGAATCTACACCAATTTCCAATGTTTGTGAGAATTCAGTGTGCAGGAATTAACATAAAACTAACAGAAACAAAAAGTAAAACTCAAAAAATAGTGGCTGTAAAAAGATATTTACAACCAAACAAACAACCAGCAAACCACCATTATAAAAATCACACACAACACTGTAAAAAGGTATTTTCCATCAAGTTTAATACAGTCAGATGCTTGCTTAAGCAACTTAGAGACAGAGGGTCTATCCAAGAAAAAAAAATCCCATTTTAAGCATCCCAGACTAGGACAGAATTCAAGTTAAAAAGAATTATATGAGAAAAAATTAATTTGTACTCTTACAGTAAGATTAGCTTTAAACCTTAGATTTCAGTCAAGATTGACATGTGGAATCACAAAATCATCACATTTAGAGGCAGAAAAAAAATGAAGGGAATCAATGTACATTTTAAAGCAGTATAAATAAACTCCAGCTAGCAGAATGAAGCCTGGCTCATGACCTGGTCTATTAAATCATGCAGTACATCATTCTGGATTAGTGCAGAAAACTGCAAGATACAGTCCTTATCTTACAGTTGAGTGTTATAAAATAAATTGTGAAGCAGCACATAATGACAGGGTGCAATATAAAGGTCTACAAGGGAAATAAAAATGGACATATAACAGCTGACTATGATTTCTTAAGAGAAACAAGATGTTTAAATGTGTTCAAAGGTGAGCATATCCAGAAGACATATTGATAGACAATAGGATATAAATTTTCCAAAGCACAAGACAACCAATTTAATCACATTTCAAGTATATTTTAGTACATTACAACTACATATACTGTAGGCAAGAATTAGTTAGGACATCAAATTGTAATATCAACTGCCTTGAAGTACCAAACTTACCATGGCATAGATACCTTATATACACTGTAGTACAACTACTGAGTGCACTATGTATATACTGCTACCATCTATAATTCAGCTCTTCACATAAATTCTACACTCCTATTGACTTTTTTTAAAAAGTAAAAATAACTAGCTCTCCGGCTGTATATTCTGATGTCTATTGTATTTTATATACAAACATAATGTAAGAAAGGAAAGCTCTGAATGTTAAACTTCCTTTCATGGATTGAAGGATGGAGGCCTCTAGTCCCCAAAGACTCATTCAGTAATATTTCAATTTGTTCATAGTAAATATTTAATGTGACCTTCAATACATCAGTTACTAAGATACCACATTATGCATCTTCCCGGTTTTTGACAGTCTAAACTAAAAGGTCAGTATAATGAATAACTTCATATTAAAAAATACCTACTGTTGCTCAAATTATTCCTTACCTAGTGTAAGTCCTCACAGAGATGAGTTGGTGCTTATAGAGCTTTGTAAAATAGTTCAAGCTCATTTCACAATTAAAAAAAAATAATCAGTGATTCTTTGTGTCAGCGAAGGGAGTTGTAAAACTGACAACATGTAAACTACCATCTTTCTACTTAATAAAACATGCTGCATGTGGAATGCTGGGAAGGGACAGTGTTCCTTCGCGTACAGCAGCCATGCAGAAAGATTGCATACTTCTGCCACCTTCAAGAGACACAGGGAAGATGGTGCACTGAACTTGATAGTCTGTATTATGGATTTAATGATTTTTCCAAGTAGTTTAATAACTGTTACAATGGGTCCATGTAGCCCAATATCCTACTGGTGACCACTGTCAACAGGAGAACCTTCATACTGGTTTCACTTGGTATAAAAGGACTCTGAAAGAAGATTCTGACCCTGAGTTTACCAAGTGTTTCCCCTCCCCCATGAATCTTGATCAGTGGTGCCTATTAGAAATATCTCAACATATGCATACAATGGAAGATTTCCTGAAGTTTCCTCAAGAGAAATGCATGAAGATTAACCAAAGTTTTGCAATATGTTTCATAGCAGCAAATACCCCTGCTAGCTGCTGTTAGCTTGGACGCTCCGTTTCCTCTTGAAATGGTTGTGTTTGTCCTAGTGCCAAGTGATACTAAGGAAATTATTAAGATCAAGCTACCAAGTTCCTCTCCTCCCATCCATGACAACGGTGATAATGCTGATAACCTTCTGTTATCAGAAACTTGTACTACAGCAATGGGGAAATACATGTTCATCACCACAAATGCTTGTGTGCTCGGGCAGAATGCAGAGGCAGGGACGATGGTAATTGCTTCTTTCATATCAGGTCCCCTGATATCTTCACTAATTGGCATCAAGACAAGACTGCCAATATACTGTCTTATTGTATATTCTGTATTTTTCTCCTCCACTTTCTTTGCTCAATGGACATGAAAACATTCAAGGAATATTAAGTTTCAATGTTTGTTTTTACATTCAAAATTTTTTTTTAACTTTTACTAGCAGAAATATGGGGAGATGGAAGTGCAAAAGGAAGCTTTAAAAACCCCTGCAGAAGTTAAAAAAATAAATTAAAAACTAATCAAACAAAAACACAGTAGCTGACTAATGTACATTGCTTAAACAGAACCATATTCTATTTAAAATCAATCAGATTGCACTTAAAAAAAAAAAACCCAAACATAAAATCTAGATGACAGAACTGAATGTTAACAGCATCTTGCAGAGCCAAAAATTTTAATCTAGGAAAACAGAAGTTCCCATACACAAGACACAGAACCTGGTCAAGGACTGGGACACCGCTTGTATATAAGGGAAGGACAAACTACAGCAGCAAAGATATTTGGAAAAGAATTAACAAAAACTAGTAACTCACTGCCAGTGCACTTTCTCATAGAGCAAAGTGAAAGAAAATGGACAAAGGACTGTAGGTGAATAAAAAAAACCCAGCCCTTAGATAACAGCCAAATATGTGAGGAAGAACAGATTAAAATAGCCTGAGTGCCCTTCTGCAAGAAAATACCTCTATATTAAAGCACAAGTATAACACCAGCAGTAAAGATCTTTCACAAAATAAAAGGAACACCAGTGTTATTATCTCATGTGATACATTGTCATTATGATAATTTGATAATCTATATTTAAAACACTTAGAAGTTTCACTAGGTTAGTATTTCATTGGCATTTTAATTGGTTGAATTCTAAACTGGGAAGCAAAATTATGATCTTATTTAAACAGAATAATTGAGGTCATAAAATGACTTTTAATTAAATGGTTAATTGATTTTTATTTAATTCTTTAGGATGATTGATGGCCGCACACTTAGTTGCTGAGTTTGTTAATTACCATTATGAGTCAATTCCATCCAGTGCACTTTGGTATAGCTGCTCTAGTTATCTGCCTATCAAAGAAAAATAAAAAATTTAATAGTTTTGCTACACCATTCAGCATTACTCATCCATGCTTCCTGAGGCAGTTAACTTCTAAAAAAAAGTGATAGGTAGATCCATCATTGCCATTAGATGTAGTTTACAAAATTCACCTGCTAATGAATTGGTAGCCCAATCATATTTTCCAGCAAATCTTGCTCAAATCAGCTTAATAATCTTTCTTATGATTGTCAAAAAGAATGTTAATTCAATTTTTTTCAAAATTATGCCAGAAAATACACCTTAAAATTCCTTTAACAGTTGGTATAGAGATGGCAATTTTTTTGCCATGTTCTCTAGCTTTAGAGCTCTATAATCTCCTGACAACAGACCTTCCCTAATTATGCACTGAATAAAGACCTGGAGAAATGACAGCCTGGTTTCATGCCTAGCTACTGCTATCTGGCCTTAGTTCGTTGACAGCATAATTCCTATTACCACCTGCAACACATAAGCAGCGTACCTGTTTCACCTTTTGTGAATGTAAACTCTGTATTTGAACTTTTTACTTTGGGTCGAGATAAGCAATTATTGCAGCTCACAACACTTTAAAAAAAAATCTGTTTTTTTTCTTAAACAAATTCTACATTCATAAGGAAATTGCTAGCAAGAATTGAGCTTCCATGAAGCTTTTGTAAATGTGTATCTAAGCAATTTACCAGTAGTAGTCTTCCTCATATTTATAAAGTAATAAAAAAACCAACCCAAACAAATGACTAGTACAAAGTCTACTGAAGCAGCTGTCTTAACAAATCTCAGTATCTCACTAAAAACAAAAACATTTCACCATCTCATCACCATCAGGGATGGCAGAGCATCACAATTCATACTTATGAACTATATTAATTTAAATTTTGCAAGGAGTGTATGGAAAACAGCACACCTACACTACCACCTTATTGGTAATATGTTTTACCCCTGTATACTCAACAGATTAATCAAAATTACAAGATCCCTTTTATTATTTCACTTGTAACTAATATGCCAGGGATAAATCTTTGCCCCTCACAATCATGCAGGGAACACTATGTTGTCAGAAGAAATGTGCCTGCTAAGCCATAAATTAAAAAAAAAAGAAAAAAGTAGTTAAAAATTTAGATCTGAAAAAAATACAATCAGGACACAGTTTAAAAAATAATAAAAAGAAAACAACAATACCACAGATGAATGCATAGGAAGCTTATTTTCTACAGAGTTATTTTTTACCACAATCACTTTCTTATTGATTTCTTTGGTGTTTTTTGCTGAAATGCAGAAAGTTTCAGTTCTCTTATCAAGTGATTATCAACACTCTGATGAGGTCTGGTGCTTTACTTAAGTCCCCATTTGTTCAGCACTGGAAGGAGACTTAGGAATAGAAGAGTATACACCTTGTAATTTTTTTCAGTTTATCCCCTATAATTGAGTAAGTGAATGGTTAGCACCTGTCTCTACTTTGAACTTAATTTGTATATTAAGGTTTGCTAAGCCAAATTGCTTGAAGGATGTAGAGTTTTAAATCACTCATTCCATCTACAGCACATGTAATTTTAGGTTTTGTTTAATAAATAGAAGTGGTTTTTGTTGTTCCAGCATAACCAGGATATCCTGAACTCAGGAATAAATCAGCAAAAAGGAACAGTTCTGGAGAGGAATTAAAATGAGAAAATTCAGGGCAGTAAGTGATGCAAGAAAAAGGTTTTGTTCCTTTTGAATTTTGATCTGCACAGCTTTATTGCTTCATGGGGGCAAGAAAGGGGAAGAACTGGAAACCTTGGAATTAGCTGCCTGGGTGCAAACAGAGAGCACAGAGACCATTTGAAATTTTATCTGAGAAGAAAAACATAACTTATTATAGGTCAAAGGAATGCCAGAAAAAGTTGGATGAAAGAGATTTAGTTTACTGGATTTAAAATTGTGACTTTATGGATTTTTTTTCTTCCAGTTTAAAATGTATTCCATCAGCCTTCAAATATGCCTGCTTATGCCCCTTACAAAGGGGACGGCCATTTTTCCCCCAGGTAGCTCTATTTAAGAACTGAAAAAAGACAGCCTTCATCAAGATGTCTTCAGACATAAGTTTCAGGCTCGTGTTAGTGAACTAGGTCCTCTTTTATGATTTTCTACGGTCGTACTGCACTAACAGAGGAACTAATTGAAGACACCCAGTTTGACTTCCTTTAATGATTTTCAGCTTTACCTTACAATGTATTCGCTTACCCTCATGTAGCAAAATAAGTTCTTACATGGGATAGCAAAGACAGCCCTCCTGCAAACCCCCCCTCCCCCCCTTTTTTTTCTCTTTCAGGACAGCTAAGCTTGGAGTTTAGGATGGACAGTATGGCACCCATGGTCCTAGCATTTATACAACATGGAAAGTACAATGTATTGACTTCCTTTAATTGTTTTGTTTTCCTAGTTAAACTTATCAAAAGAACAAGGCAATGGAAGCAGTATCACAGCCTACAGGCAGAAGTCAGGAAATCACGTAGGGCACCCAGAGAAAAGGCAAATACCACACAGTGTCTGGCACAGAAACCCCACAATCCTTCAGGTTGTTGTAGCTTTGTTAGGCTTTTTTACTTCAAATTATTTGTTTCTTTCTCTCCTTGTCTTTGTGTTACCTAAACTTTTACACAAAATCCTGACATCTACCATCCCAGAAGAGTTAAATACAAACTGTGAATTGTAGTGTTTTTTCTCCGTTTGCATTCCTGCGAAGCCAGAGGCATCAATTAACCCTTACAAGCTGTTTTAGAACATGGGCCATGTCTTCCTGGTTTATATCATGTTGTCAGCACTCTACAAATTATCCTAATAGCTATGTTTATCATCATGGCAGTCTGTAATTCAGACACACACCAAGTTTTGACCCTTCAAGTGCAAAAGATGACTCCAGATATTTTCATTGCTATTTATAAAATTGAATTTAACCTCAAGAGGATAAAATTGGTTAGAAGGAATCATGAGAAGAAAATCCTTATACTTTCATATCAAAAGGAAATAGAAAATTATGAAGATCACTGCAGGTGGAAGTTGAGGGAAGGAATGCCTGGGAAGGATGCAAATGAATTAGTCTACTTTGCCTACAGAATTAAATTTAAAAGACAGTGTCACACTCCAGGATCTGATCTCTATGCTCCCTAGTTTGTCTTTCCTATTGTCATTCAATCAGCAATTTATTTGTGGGATATTATGGGGTGATCATTATACAACATATCAGTAAAGATTCCACATGAAAAATTCATATTTCTAGATTCTGGTGTCAAGATTATTCAGAGTTTTCTGTTTGTGAAACACTATTCTTAACAAAAATATTCTTGGCTCAAAGGTACTGCAAAATCAAATGTCACCTATTTCTGTCAAAAGAAGGAAAAGGAAAAATACTAAGAAACTCTTCTTGCTAAAAACTCCTTGCACACCATCTATGATTATGCTAATGGACCCTGTACTCAAGTCATCTGTTCAAATTAAAGAAACTGCCTTCACAGTAAGAAATCTGCATAGATTGTCAATTGTTCTAGTTCATTACCTGTTAGCAAATGTGAAGAGCCAAAGCCAATTCTGACATCTACGTATAATGAATTCATTACAATGTCTGGCACATTTAGCTTGGGGAGAAAAAGCAAAGGACAGTAAAAAGGAACAATGCAGATTAGGCTTTTATTAAGAATTTTGCTGTAAAAGGAAAGTAGCTGGAAAAAATTCTCAAGAGCATATTTCAGTCTTTTCTGAAGTCTCAATTTTTACTAGTTTATTGCATAACTTAATTTCAATTTTAAGATTATATATATATATTTACAGAAAAGAGGATTAGATCATGGAATATGAGCTTATCATCACACCAACAGTCATACAGTTTTCCATTTAACAAGTCAGACTAATGCAGAACTTCTGATTTGCCTGGATCTCGGGAAATTGTGTTACTCGAGCATCTCCACTACAATACAAAAATACACTTTTCATATGAAGTATTACAAGGAAGTAAAAAAGTATTCAAATTAGATAAAAGTTTTATTCAGGGATAACTTATAGTGTAAGACTGGATTTTTTTGAACTGTTTTCTGTATTTACTCTCCAGATGGAATATTTTTTAAAATATTCATAATTCTAATTACTATATTTTCAACAAACTAGCATTTTAAAAAAATATTATCTCCAAAGACCAGCAATTTGAAGTGGCAAGCAGTCAGAAAAATAAGGTTTGTCTGTCCTACAGATATGCTACATGTTAGTTCTTTTTATCAAGGCCTTAGCTGGGCATGTACAAGTACATACCTACAATTCATAATAAAGATCTATTACAGATTATCAAAACAGGCAGCATGAATTTGCTTTTGAAATGACTAAACAGAAGCATCCAAAATCTCAGACTTAGTGTGAATAGGAAACTTCAGTTACGTGTTTGATAAGGGACACAGCTGAAAACACTTGTCCAACAAGTTCCTGGGATGTGTTGGGGATTATCTTTAAAAAATGAGGTGGTCAATTAATTTGCAAACTCTTCCATGTATAGACTGTGGGAAATATACCTGAATACTCATCGTAAATGGGTCCTTACCAAATAAGACACCATGTTACTTAGAGCTTTCATTTATGACTCATTAAATTTGCAGGCAATATCAAGTTTTAGGGGAGGAAATACTCTGTGATACAACAGAAGAATAAAAAATATTTTTTAAGCTAATCAAGGAAACTAATTAGATGGGATATTGGATCAGTTAGGACAAGCACAAGATTTTGGGAGCACCCACTCTTCGAAAAACAAGATGGAAGAAGGACTACCTTGGCAGTAGTGAGTAACCTCTTATGCTACTCTGTATATAACATGGACCAATATTTCTTCTTAAGAGCAATGAGTTCCTGAACTGATATGCCATATATGATATAATGCGAAGGATTAAAAGCAACTGAACCTTGCTGCTTCCTGCAGGGGGCACCTTGCAGAGTATCTTTGCCTGGAGCATCTCAAGTCTCTCAGCACTTGCACCAGGCCGACATGCAGCACGCACCACCACAGTGACACCCCTCCTCCTCAAATGTCCACTTCACAGGCAGCTTTTTTGATTTTCTAGTGAGGCCATCTCTCTGTTGCAGTATCAACGTGTCTGTCCCCAAGGGGGCTGCTTGCCTCCTCAAGACCAGAACCCCACACCCTCCCTCCCTCACCACCATGGGCAGCCAGGCCAACCCTACCAAAACCTGCTGTGGTCACTGGAGTGCTCCCTATATGCATCAGCATGACAACCACACCTACCCTAATTAAAATCTATAGGCAATGGGGTTAACGATGCAGCTTTTCAAGAGGATGGAGCCATTACTTTCAGTCCTCCCAATAAAAACCTGGAAAAAAAAGGGGGGGGGGACACGACACAGGACATGGCACTTACGACTGTATATGGTTCCTTAATGATATTTAACTGCAGTTATTTTCTTATTAAAGATCAAGGTGTGTCTCTGCTTGAAGAATACACTAACAACAGATTTTTAATCATTTTTTCTCATTCCTGACACCATAATTAAAGTCAAATATGGCTTAAATGAACATAGTGACACTATCATCCTGCACACAGTATTTATCTCTTCACAGGAAAGGAGGAAAAGAGGACCTCTGTACACATGCAGAGTCCACAGAAGTACGGAAACATCAAATTTCACAGGTCTGAGATTCAAAAAGTGCTCTGACATCTTTCTGTTTTTCTGTCATTTTGCCTCTACTCTGGGCAGATTTTCAAACTCCTCTGACTAAACTTGCAGTCTAGGTCATTGAGCTTAAATGTGTGTTTATTGTGCTGAGATGACTGCACATGTTCTCTACTTCAGGAATGGAAGTGACAATCAGTTAGTGAAATAAACTAAAAAGTTAATGCTAAAAGAAAATAGCACCTGTTTCCATCAAAACAAGCAAAAAATTAGTGCATTTTTTTTCCATTTTCTACAGCTGCATGAAATAGAAATTTAACCAGGTGATAAAAAGTTAACAAAATCCCTACAGAAAAAATTACAGTCACTGACTAACTGAATTTCACTTTTGTTTAACTATATCATTTTGATGGGCTTTTACCCCACGGTACAGCTAAAATGATGCTGCTGTTCTTATCGTTACAGTTGATCAGTCTTCCCTGTTTCTGAGGGGGACTCCTGTAAGCCTTCTCCTTTCAGCACATCCACCAAGCAGACAAAACAAAAGGTAAACCTGGCAAACACTGGTTGCTTAAGGTAAGCATTAATCTTAATACCTATCTGTAATTAGGAACAAGATGTAAGACCAAACAAAAAGCAATAAATAAATTTAAACCAGAAATGTGATGAGATTTAAACTCAAAGACAGCAATTGTGTTTAATCTAGCTTAGTCACTTTGTTGGTATTCTTCTCTGTGACAGCACTGAATTGAAATAACTGTAGAACAATCAATATAGGGAGCTTTTGGGTAATCAGCTACCAAGAAATCAGCTCAGGATTTCACAGGCTCCAGTGCACGTTGATCCTGCTCATTCACTAAGCCCATCTCTGCACCTTCAAGGTCCATCCAACACCTACAAAGGTCCAGACTCACATCTGAAATTCCTGTTTGGGAACCCTGCTGACCATGCAAGTGCCGCTCTTACCCTTCCTTCCCACACCCTTGCTTATGATGAGGATTTCCACTACATTTAAAATAGGTCCTGTGCATAAAGTATCTTATTCGCTACCACTTCCAGAATCAAGTGGACTGTTGCCTCAACACCTTAAAAACTTACCTTGGTATACAAGGCAACCTTGGTATACAAGGCAGCATATAAAGAACTGCACACAGGAAAAAAAGCAAAACTGATCAGAACATTTATCCACACCTCATAAGTAGAAAGGTTTGTTAAAAGGTGGCTGCATCACAGAAATCAACAAACATAAGACACCGTGAGATTCAGTAAAAAGCAAATTGGATACTTTCAGATAACTTTTTAGGATTAATAAAATACCAATAGAAGGAAGTTTCTTCCTAATAATAATAATAAAAAATATGCCTCCAGAAACTGATGAAACCCTGAAGCCTGATAGGCTGGTTAGTAAATGCAGCTAGGAATTAGGGAAAAAAAAAAAAAAGTAATGACAATAAAAACACATGAAAAGCTGAAAATCAAGAGCTTTGAACGAAGCACATTTTAAACCAAAAGCAAAGACAAACAAACCCATGTCCCTATATTTCTATTTTTTTCAAGATGAAAAACTGAAATAGTGGTTATCTGAAGTCTTTTTCTTTCCTACATATGAGCATCCATTGCCAGAAATGCTGCAAACCGAAGATTTTGGTTATGTTCATTCAGTAGTTGAATATGTGACCAAATAATATAGTGCTGAATTCTCCAGTTAATTCAACTGAACCTACTTTACTTTCTTTCTACTCTCACTTACTTAACTGCCATGATATATCTGGTATAATAAACAGAACAAAATGAGCTCAAAAAATGCCAGTTCCTATATGACATGAAACACTGGCAACTGGTATGGAGTGGCTAGGTAGGTATTCATACCCCATGTAAAGACACAAAACCGCTGCTGAAGCAAACAGGAATGTTCCGTGCTGTTTCCTAGATATAATGGAAACTGGGATTAATGCTCTTTCTTTTGGTCAATTCCTATTGATCAAGAAAAAAAGGAGAGAGAAAGCAATTTTCATCTGGTGTTTTTTAGTGACACACCAACATAAGCACCAGTTTGAAATATTTACCCCAGTGAGACTACCACTATGCTTTAGTATCACTGTGTCCAGGTTCTCTTCAAAGGCAAAGATAACTTCATTCCAAAACACAGAAGCCCATTTCCTATATGACAGATAATAAATAGCATTAGTAACATATAAAGGCTTCCCAGATATACCACGTTCAGTGTTTAACTCAAAAATCAATTTCCTGAAAGCGCATTGCCCTAAGACAAAGTATTTAATTGTGATATATGTTTTTGAAACACCAGTGACCACATTCTGTTGCCAGCTAATGGAGTCAAAACGGCATAAGTGAAAACAGAATTTGTCATTAGATTTTAATGCTATTCTGTAAAAGAAAATTAACTTAAGAAAAAGCTTAAAACACATATTATAAAGTCACTCTTAAGAGGAAAAAGTCCTTCTTTCGACAGTATGCTGTGGGTTAGCTACAAACATTAGTCATGTTTTAGAGTTTAAAAACAAATGTATCTCATGCATTCCCAATACAGTAACAGTTATTACAAAACAGGTGTAAGCAAAGCTTATGTAAAAGTTCAAAAAGTTTTTCCAACTCACAAGACGTCAGCCTTAACTGACTTCTATTGTATAAGCAATTCTATCAGCTACAAGAAAGCCTTCCTAACAAACTCATGAATAAACTCCTTAACCAACATCACTGCAAAGTAACAAGGAACATAGAGCATTTTTTTTGTTGTTTGTTTTTCTAGGAAAAATATCAACATAGACAGAATTAAAAAAAAAGCACAGTTTCAAAAACATTAATTTAATATGGCTTCTTTATTGATTTTTAAATAAATGTAATGTAAAGTGAATGTTAACCACATAATTCAGCTACTGCTCGCACTACGAAAAAACAGGAGAGCAGAATTAAACAGTCAGCTGTGGCACACTAACAATAGAACCACAATTTGTGTTTGTTCTTAAAAATAACTCAAGTAATGAAAACGAGGCATAACAGAGATGGTTCTTTTCTTCAGGCAGTGCGGTAAAATTTCAAATGCAATGGCTGCAATAAAAAGGTAAAAATACTAAAACATACATCCTCCATTATATTTTAAGTATAGGCAGTCAAAGATTTTCAGTTTTGCAGTCATTTTCCACACTTGTCATAGATGTAAATCCATTTATCTCAACAGATCTCCCCAATCTAAGACAACCAAAACTGCAACAGATAACTTTGTTAATAATGAATTCTGGCCCTAATCAACAACTCCAGATTTAAGAATTCCCAGAATCTCAAACCAGCTTTGATACCTTTTAACAATTCAGAGACTTATTGGATCCTTGCTTACTTAAACAAAGCTCCCACTTTCTGGTCTCACTATTGTCAATGATTTTACAGCGAAGCGATAATATTCGAAACCCAAACTCCATACTAACCCATTTTCCTGAACACACACTGGTATATAACTTTTAAATACAAACATCTCTCTAAAGAAACATTGAGTTAGAGAGAGTGTATCCACACACTTAAAACAAAGATCCCATTCCTGCATGAAACAGAGTTCTCAATATTTCGGAATTAAATGGCACGTGGCAACTTGTAGGACTGGAGCTCTTTTGGGTTTGAATATGCTGAAGATTTCTTGGGGTAACTCAGCCCCAGAAAAGACAAATAACGGCATAATAAAAGCTATTACATTAAAACAAGCAGGAGAAATAATTAGAAATCAGTTTTCTTCAGCAAGTATCAGCTTATGTAAGACTGAGTTTTAACAGAATTATTCTAAGGTAGAACGTATAAACAAAAAATCATATACCATTAATTGGCAGCCCACTCATAGCCTTCTACTGGAAAGCTATCTGAAAAAATGAATTGCAATGAAAATTTGCTTTCAGACTAGGGATGTCTTAGGTAAAAAGCTAAAAGACAAAAACATACACACAAAACGTGTCCTTTCAGAAGAGAAATATACTTTGTCATAACTCTCAGCCACAATTTTCCATTACTTAATAGATACAGTTATACTCAAACACAATAACGGACTTTGAATTGCCTTTTTTTTTTCCTCCCAACACCAATGAGGTTGTTATCTTCCAAAGTCTGAAAGGAACCCTAGCTTTTTTCCTTCTGCCATTTCCTCCTGCATACGCTTACAGCATGGCTTCTGCATCTGTCCATTGATAAATCTGATGGAATTAAAAAGAAAACCCAGTAAGAGCTGCCAAAACCCTCTGTGTGAAAGAAAACTAAGGATTTTGTTCAGGAACTAATTCAATTGGCAGGTAATCAGACTCCCTGAGAGCTCAAAAACATAGTGCTCCTCCACCAAGGAGAATGATCTCTTAGAGAGACTAAAACTTCTTTATAGGATACCTTTCATTTAGGCCCTAAGGAAAAACAAATAAAAATAATAAAAAACACACAACACCTTAAAGCTGCTGATCACACAAAGAACTAAATGTTTAGTGTTATTGTAGCTTCTCTTGTCCAAGCCTTGAGATACTATTTTTGTGAAATGCACTGGTTAATTGGGTAAGATGTGGTTAAGAATACAGTTTCAACGCTTGAAAAGAAGCATCTACTGCATTTAAATGCTATTAAAGAATTTCTTATTTTTTAAGAGAAGTATGAGAAAAACCAGAAGAGGCAAACACAAAGCAGTGAATTTGCCTGCAAGATACCAGAATACTGCAGTCCTTTCCTTAAGGAAATTTATCTCAAGCATTGTTTCAGCCTTATAACTATAAGATGATGTAGTCTACCTGAATTAAACGTGCATATTGTAAAGACTGGATGCAAATCTAAATGGGAAGCTGTGCACCCACACAGCCGTGGCCACCACATGCTGTGCCACAGGCACTCTATTTGCCTGTATCATGGACAAGTAAATTCCATATAGTTCAAAAGAAGTTAGGGGCTGCTATTTCCTGAACTCATAAAAGTAAGTTTATGTGAAGAATTGAGTACTTCCTCCCATGAAGGATAACCTACTGAGACAAAACAATATTCTGAGCACCAGAAAAACACATCAGTGGACACTACAGATCGGAAGGAAAGCTTCCTAACGCTCATTTGGGATGTATTGCATTTATGCTCAGTGGAGTACATTTAGAAAGTCACCCTCAGTAGAGGAAGAGAAATGCTTGCTATGATGGACAAATACCGCTTTTCAGGTGGAAAAAAAACCCTCTCTTCATCCATTCTAAATCATTGACAATTATTTTTTTACTTCCCATGACACAGAATACCTTGGACAGGAGGTACACTATTTGTACCTGCTTATGCAATGCTGACGACTACAGAAATTTTCTTGTCATTTTCAGGACATAGAGCAACAGGCATTGTGGATCAATATAGCCAATGAGGACTAGTGCAAGGAGTACTTTCTAGCACACAAACAAGTAACAGCAACTGTATAGGATGGAGAACTGCTTAATCATGGGCAGACTGAATAAAGAACAATAGCAAAAGCTTCATCACTTGGATCCTTATATGAAAAATACTTTCTGATAAAACAGAATTCAGAGAAGATTTCCTATTATTCAGAGAGAAATGAAAACCAAAATTGTTTGCATATAATTGTTTATTCTGCCCATATAGTGATGCTGTTCTAGTAAACTATTTTACATTTTAACATAAAGTCTTCTCATTTTAGTAATATAATAACAAGAATATTAGTTGGATGGTGTTGTTTGCACATTAAAAGCTACAGAAATGTAAACAGCAATAACAGTAAGCTAACTCCAACAAATGATTCCATTACCAGTAATTCTATTACATGCTACATGGAATAAAATATATAAACTGTAGTAAATTTATATCTATATTTTACAGGAGAGAAAAAATAGTGCCTGGAAAAATGCTTTAGTGTTCCTATTTTTACTCAAGCAAAAGTATTTTTATTTAAGCTATTTCTCCCATATTTGGGTTTTTTTATGTTTTTACACTTATTTAAGAATAGTAATACTTAAACGTTTAGTGATTAGTATTAATAATAACAATGTAAAACTGGTGTTCTACATATGGATAGATAATATAGAGTTAATTGGTTTTGGTTATGTAATGCAGGATTTTTTTCTCAGAGGTGAAAAAAACAAAGCTCCATTTAATCTAAACTAAGAAACAGGTATCCTCAGCTCCAAGAGACACTAAAAATTGATTCCTTTGCCAATACTGGTCAAATAACAGTGTTGCTGCTACATTACCAAGAATATTCTAACAAAAATAAGCCTATATTTTGTTTCAAGAAATATGCTTATACATACAACTGCATGGAAGACCAGCATTTTATTTTGTCTTTGATAAGCAGCAAATAGGAATCTGAAGCCTAACAAGGTGGAAAATTTCTTCTTGGGATATGAATTTCACGCTGGTTTTGAACCTGAGGTTATTTACTGCAATGTCACAGATGTGCATCTTTCCGAGATACAAGAAAAGACAGTCTTGCTTTTAAGGACAGGCAAAAAATTCAGGAATAGCAATAATAAACAGATGCTCCATTAGATAAATATAACCTGAATTCATGTAAGATCTCTGTCTTTAACAATGCATGGGCAACAAGGATGTTGTTTACAGGCTAAAAAGAATCGCCGTTGGTGACAAGTTCAGAGACAAAGACAACAGAGTGGAAAAGCAAAGATGCACTTCATAGGACAGTCTTTTGCACGGGAAAAAACAACACATGTAGATACTTATGTATGTACATTATAAATGACAATTATGCATGTTCACAGGTAGGCAGATACTCAGAAAATCTGAAGCACAGCAGATGAGGTCCAATTAATGTATTCAAGCAAAAAATATTATCCCATCCATGAAGAAGAATTTAGAATGCACACTTCTATGCATTCAACGAAAAGCAATACTCACTTGAGAGGCCAAAGAGTACTTCTGTGATGAATGAATAGACATTCTCCTTTCAGCAAAAAATGAGAATTAGAAGAGAATGAAGGGACTGAATACCTGATTTCACCAGTGCTGGGTAAGCACTATACTGGAAAGAAAGGTGACAAATACATCTAGAAAAGAAGCCCAATATGGAGTAATGATAAATACAGGCAGGTGGTATCAAATCAAGGTAAGAGTTAAATAACAAAGAATAATTATTTTGAATTATTCTCATCTTTGCAGTATGCAATACTGAGTGAGCGGCCAT